>UXSR01000058.1:0-102915 GCA_900604375.1 Mesocestoides corti
ACCACCACCACCACCACCACCACCACCACCACCACCACCACCGCCACCAATTCCAGTTGGCTAATTCCGTATCACTACACCTCACAATCCAACCCTCAATTGTGTCAGCATTATCACGGACGTCTCATCACGTCCACTGTCTCTGAACGTCCGAACAAAAATAAATCTGAGAGGAGGTGAGCATATTCAAAGATTCTGCGCATTACTAGTACCAGAGACTTAAACAAAATCCCTTCTAATCGAGAACTCAGAGCCATTTAATTTACAAATAACACCCACCAGATTTTTCACCTGATTCCTAAGTTAGTATCATGCCACCTCGCTGACAAATCACAGCAAACTGGCTGAATTTGCGGCTTCACAGGTGTCCAAAAAGGTGCACATTCTGCTAGGTAAAAAAGGTGATATCAGTGTCACGTTACCTGGCTACAAGAAAAAGATGTTGGCAGCGCCACCGCTTCCGTTACAATCAACTGCCAAGTACACTGTTGAAAGGGTTTTGCATCGTGGCTCGTGCAATTTTAGTTCCAGTTCTACATTTAAATTCCGGTTTAAAGACAGTTAAATCACTTCTCCAGGGGATAAATTCGAGTATTTTGCGATAAAGCTTCATAAATTTGTAAAAAAACAAAAGTTGGCGTTTCGAATCAATTCTGCTGGATGGTTTTGTGTCGAGTAATCAGCTAGTTTAAAAATGTAGAGACAAGATCGATTTCTTATTGGGCAAAATTAGCCAATCAGAGCGAACCCCTAAAAACAATTTGCTGGACAGTGTGGCATAAAAAAATTCTCTAAAATATCTCAAAAACGCGTTAAAAAATCCCGATTTTAACTAGTTCCAAATTATGACGTCGTTTGGCGACATATCATTGGTTTGAGTTGACGTTTAGGGAGGCCAAAGGTGATTGGTCGATGACATTGTCTACCTCCGTCGCCTTTCATTGGCTAGAAGTTAGGTTCAATCGAAAAATGCGCTTAGTAGCCACTAAGCGTTGTATAAAAAATTTCTGTTGTCACACACTTACGCACAATTGTCGGCACAAAATTTCGCCGATGTCATTTTGTGTGTGCTTTTAAAATTCCTTCCGTAGGTCTACACTCTCAAACAATCATTTTGAAATTTCTAAGATTTAAATTTGATCAAAACACTTACGTACTTTTCTATCCTGTGTGCTGGAGTAGATAAAGCACGTAGATAAAAATTTATTACCTACTAGAGTTAACGAATTACAGCTGTCGTAAAATCTTACTGCAAAATTCCAGGCAATTGTCGCGTCATTAAAGAACTTGTTTCCTGATAAAAAGACTGACCAATCGTAATAAGTCTTGAATTGCACATGTACTTGAATGCAGCGGTCAATTTAAACTATGTGTGTTGAATGAAAAAAATGTATAAATTTTCTGCCTTTTGCACTTTTAGGATATATGAGGTGGATAAATTCTAGAAAGGATTTATTTTAACGGATGCCGTTTACGCCTCGATGGTCACAATTGCTGGTATTTTAAAAATCGAGCGCTTTTCTCTCGTGCACCTGATCTAAACAAGCGTCATTTGCGGTAATTCAAACACCGAAGTTTTAAAAGTGAGAATAGCAATCCACTTTGTGTATTCTCAATCGATAATTTCCAGAATTTCCGTCAGAACTCCAAAAGTGATTGGTGCGGGCAGAAGGCATTCAGACAGAGATCGCTGTGGCCCAGTTGGGCGAATGCCACGTATTAGTCAAAAACGTCTTCAAATGAAAAAATGCCATTATGAACCGAAATGCCACTTCTTGATTATGGGTTGTGCACGCGAAATCCCATCACAGGATGACTCTTGCCTCGATCACAGTAGCAACCAAGTGCCCGCACATCGTTGCTGACAAGACACGGCACTTGTGACGCCGTACAATCCCGCCCTGATTGCTGACATTTCCAACACAAAGATAATGATTATTGGGAGAGACTGTCTTTTTACGCCCGCCTCAATACCTTTGTTCGGTTTTCCAGTAACGACCTTGAGAAGTGAATAGCCCGCCATCTTTAACCAATGAGATGTCATAATTTGGAGTCAGTCCTGGCGATCACAATCGTTTAATAGTGCCCGTGATGAAGCGTGATCAAAAATCAATAATTTAAATAGCCGCGTGTATGATTAGGCAGTGTAAATGTGGATGCTAAAATTGAAGTAATTTTAATATCACACAGGCGGTGGTGTGACCTTAAGGAGTTTAGTACCGGAGACACAAGTGTAAACGGTCATTTTAATGACTCATTGACCTATCAGTGACTTGCTGTGTCAACGCAGGAATTACGACCGTAACGTCTAGGGCCCTAACACCAACGCTAACTTTGTTTAAGTGAGCAACACTTCAGAACATTAGAAATTTGAATTCCCAGTGTTGCGTAGGCCAAAAATTATTGATTTCAGCGACTATTTAATTGCTCCTTCAACCGCGTCTACCTTGCAGGTGACACCTTACTAGTTTAAATCCACTTTCTCCTAAAAACACTCTTCTCACGCTTCAACTTCTCACCGTACACGACGATTCACACCAAACAAACTCAAAATTTAGGAAAAAAAACACGAGCTTAGTTAATGGTTACTTAAAGCGTTTAGTGCATGGTAAATTAATTAAAACGTTAAAACGATTTTTTTCGTAGAAGCTATCAGTCAGTGTATGGGACATTGGATAAACCACTATGTCTAAGGGTGTTGCCCCAGTAACTCTGAGAGCTGACTCATACCGACTGCTTCCTTTACCGGTAACTATTGGCAACGTCTAAAGAGCAGGACCCAAACAGGAATTTCGAAATCGTTAAAGGCGCTCTAGATTACAGGAACTCACACGTCGAGGGTGCACCTCATTGGCTAATTCAACGACCAATAGATTTTGAGCTCAAATCGGTTCGTGGTCAATTTCGAATAAGACGGAAGAGTGTGCACAATGCGGTTGGGTGAATACACAGCTTCGTTCTAAGGTTTATCCTTGCCTCATTGGTTAATTCAAGGATGATTCGGCTTTGGCAAAAAAGTTATTTTCGCCTATGTCAGAGCCCTAAGGCGCATTTCCGAACAATACTAAAAGATCACTTCTAGCCAATTGAAGAGTGATCTATCAAGAATGTGCCGAAAAACACATTCAAAAGAAGCGCTTTCTGCATTGACCAATCAGTGTCGGTTAACTTCAGTTAATTGTACTTTTGCACTTATTTAAGCCATGTCATTATCGCCAGATGCACACCTACATTGCACAAACTGCAGACATGAATCACACTTGGCCTCTATGGTGTGTTAGGGAGCAAACAATTTTCTCACGATCACACTTTAATTAATTACACAATTGCACAATTTCGTTTGCCATCTTGATTAACTCAGTTGCCAATGTTTTTTTGTAATGTTATCTGTTATTTCCTTAGAAGTATCGATTAGAGCGATCGTTTGTCCACTTTTGTTGTTTGAATCATCCACAAAATTTGATTGGTCAAATTGACTTCCACCAATTGTAGGAGATTCGAACATGGATATCTGCAGATTCGGTAGACAACGCAAACATTCACCCAATCACATGTCTGGATGTTGTACCCACCTCATTCTCAAATGACTTCATTTAATTAACATCGATACCTGGTGATTTCATCTTCGTGAGGCCTTAAAATGTGATCTTTTTTTCTGGCAATTAAAATGGTGAAGTCATTGTGTACTGGCCTTTCCCATAACGACGGAGCAGCTAAATTTATGGACACTAGACGGCCAGTCGGTTGGTAAAGTTCAGTTTGCATCATCAGCTACAATTGTCTGTGTCAGCAGAAATGTGCATTTAATTATCGCAAGCAAATTAACTGAGTAATCACTGTCATTATAGGGGTATAGTCATTACCCGTAGATGATGGTGACAACTGATTATTCGCAACGATACCAGCCCGATGTTAGAGAAGCAAGCGAAATCAATTTCCAGCTCTAGAAATCCATCAGCTAGCGATCTTGATGTAATCAGATCCAAAATAACACATGAATTTACTTGGCTCGGTTAATGATTTGTCATATACGTCTCACTTTGAAGCATTAGACGATTAATTTCACTTCATTTTTTCATATTTCCGTCGCTGCATACGTTAATACCGTCATGCTTTCAGATTATCGATTTTACTTACTTCGATTGGTTGATTTTCTGTGTCAGAAAAATTATACTGACAATGAGGCCATTGACCAGTGTTCTTTTTCGTTGAATGATGTCGAGCCAATGTACAAAAATCAATAATTCAGCATTGATTAGCATTTCAATCAAGTAGCCATTTCTAAACAATCATGGTGATAAAATCGATGCAAGAACAACCACACACACCCCAATTGACCTCTACTTCCTGCTCAGCTCAGTGAATCAGCAAACTTTGTCGGCTGCAGTCAGCCTAGCCAGTGTTCACCGACCGACCCACCGACCGCCAGAAATCACACGGACTGACCAATCACGGGCCCGGGTTCTTAGTCATGCGTGAACGCTACGCGCGCGCGCACGCAAAGTAATACGTGCGCGCAGTTGAAAAGCTACATGTTAACGCGGGCATTTCGTCCACTCTGGCGTCGCTAGCTGGTGACACCGCCTCCGCCGCCTCCTCCTCCTCATCCTCCACCTTCTCCATCGCCACCTCCACCTTCTCATTGTCCAACTTTTGAAGGATTTTAAAGGATTATAAATTCCCTACTCCACATCTACCAAAGAAGGTTGGTTTCAACAATAAAAAACATACCATTGCAGCGCGTTATTTTTTGGCACGCGTTTATACTTTCCGGTCAAAAGTGATGCCTGCCTTTTGAGACAACGACTTAACCAAATATCAAAACACAGCATCCAAATAAAACTATATCTTCAGAATTCACCCACTACTAAACAGTCACTAAACATTTATTGATTAATCGATGTTTTTGCATTCACAATGATTTAAAATGCTTTTACCAATTATCAAAATTACCTTTTTAGACGAGGCTAATGACACCATCTCCGAGTAACCGGAAATTCGTGTCCATTTACTTGACTGTTTCCTTTGTTCGAATTTTAACTCCATGCTACACGCAACATGACCTTGAGTTGACTCCTTCGAAATGACTCAGACCACAACTAGGTGGTTCAACGAAAGGCAGAATAAAAATCAATCTACACTTCTTAACCATCATTGGTTAAAACGATTTAACTAAGGGGGACTACTCGATGTGGGTGATTGCATCATCAATTTGCCGGCTATTTCGAGTCCAAATCAATTTGGCGCCATGAGAAGGAGCTGTGATCCTATTGGTCCGCACCAAGGTCATCTCGATCATGGCTTAATTCTGCGTACTTCCAGAATCAAACATTGCCTCTGCCTTTTTATGTCGATGTCATTGCCTCTGACAAATAACCTCAACCCCACTTTATCGATTATTAGTAGATTTCTGAGGACATTTATCAAATTTCAACCAATAGAAACGTTTACCTAATTCAGTCGTTCACAGTAACTGCCACCTTCAATGAACTCAGAATAAAGGATCACCTGGTGACATTAAAGGACAAGGTCAGGCCCAAAAGAATCAATATTTTTTTTATTCGCTATTAATCTCAGCTAAAATCCATCAAACACTGTTTTATAGGCTACCGAGACCAATAAAAGGGCTTCATTTGCCACCTTGACAACAACAGGCCACACGTTGCTCAGGTGACTCGAAAAAATTATCGTTGTTTTAACGAGCTCATCCTTCAGCCAAAACAAATTCAAATGTTTCTAATCTTGTTGAATAATTGGGCTAAAGTACAAACGAATTTGATGTGTTATACTAAAAACTTTATACAGTCAAAAAGTTTGTCCCATGTCACAGAAAGTATTTAAGTTCGTCAACCAATGAAATTGGTGTAGTTTTGATAAATGTATGATAACTAAGTGAAATGTTGTGATGAATTACTAACTTAAAGGTTTTCAAAAAAACTTGTTCAATACACGAATGGTTTCTGGAATGTGAGGTTTATGTACCAATTTAAACAACGCAAAACGTCGCTCTGACTTGCCCTACGTCAATCGCACACACGAAAACTGGCATTTAAATTTGTTAAATTACGAAATATCAATTTTTAACCTCGCGCTCACTTACGCATCAATCTCATTGGCCAACGTGTTGGCTTTACTTGATATAAGTATAATTTAGTCCCATTTATAATTTTATTTCCATGACACAACGTAGTGGTTTCCACCTCACACGCACCCTGAATTTTCTGTTTATGCTTATTTTAAATCACGAGAAACCGCGTTTTTCGAAATTCTACGGCTACCGTTACAGAATTCGGTTCATTTTATTTTGACTTCTAATTGAGATTTCTATGACAGAGGTTCTGTTCTCAATTTTGATATGTCTCTTAAATTCATGCTTTTGTTTGAATAAAATCTGCTCTTTTCAAGGCCATCATTTGATGTATACCGGTTTAATGATAAGGTTGCGTCACAATCAGAATGATCATTGATCATTGCACTATATTTGTTCCGCCTTAAACTGACCCAGCACTAGTGACCTCATTCGCAAAATTACCATTTATCGTGGCCCAATCAACCATAATTTTTTATTTCATCAAGGTCGCTGGAATCTACCAATCACAGCAGCTACTTGGGTTGGCCGACATTTTAAAATATTCCGTTTTGAAAGAGACCTCATGTCAGAGTCACAGCACTGGTTAAAAGGTTAGCCCTAACGAAGTCGAGCTCTCGACCAATCAGGACGCAGAGTGCAGGTGTCAAGGTCAATACCTAACTTGAAAGATCTGTGTTTGTCGCACCAAAGCCTTAATTGGAGTAAAGTGGTGCATGAGTTGTTGCTGATGACGATAGTGATGATGCCAAAGTGTTGAACCACGAAATTCTTGTTTAAATAAGTGATGATCTGGTTTGATTTTGAACTTCGTTCACGTAAAACCTGCAGTACGCGCCAATCGGAGTCATGTTTTGCATCTCTTTCAGATGCTCAAGAGCTCAAACCGCGGGAGTACTTCCAGCGCCATCACGACGAAAAACACGGTGGCTCCGAGACCGCGCATTGTTCCAACAGGACAGACACGAACCACTTCTGCGTCTCTACGTTCTGCCACGCTGACCACTTCCACGTCCGCGCGATCCTCCCTCCTGGTCAACAACACCGAATCCGAAATGTCCACATCGCTTCACGTGGCCAAGTCCACGGTCTCGACGAGGCAGAAGAGTTCACCTTGGTTCTGGCGTCGAAAGACCGTCTCGCGTCCGTTGCTCGTCCGATCTGTGTCAACCAACAAAGACACCAGCGGCAGTTGGGCTTCCAGCGGCAACGCGGATCGTCCGTCATTGGACGAAGCCTACGAGTCCAAGACGTCCACACTCAGCTCCGCTGTGACCGTCGACGAGGTTCGATCGAGTTGCGCGAACGCTAATGTTGCCCGAAGTGCCTCGACACGCGAAGCTAAAGGCACGGGCGGGTTTTTGGTGAGTTCGTGACTGTAGCCAATAAAAGAGCACTTAACGCTGGAAAAGAATGCAATTGGTCCGCGTCAAGGTCGTACGCAAAGTCACATTTCCAGAAAAAAGTACAAACCTACATTGATCAAAGATTATCAAAACATCTTTTTTTTCATTGTTTAGAAACCACTTGAGCACAAAAATTGGAGATTTGGATAAGACAGTAAATTACAGGTTGTAGAACTCAGACTGGTCGCACGCGATTGGCCAGTTGGTTGTTAGAACTACTGAATCGCACTTCTGTTTGAAACGTTGAAAATGCGCGGGGAATCGATATCGAATAAAATTCAAGATACTGTATCCTACTTACCAATCCAATTCGTGCTCATTGAAAAGTGTTGTGCTCAGCATGGTTGAAATCTCTATTTTGGCTTCTGGTACCAATTTTGCTACTTGCATTAATTTTTTTCAAAAAAATCAATTTATTCACTTGATTTTAAAGCGTTTCCTGCGATCCAGTTTTGCATCGCGTACGAAAAAATCGCCAGAGGTCAGACCTGGAACTCCACCGTTGTCGATGACTCACTCCGGCTTGGAATGTCTCGCCAGCAAACAGGCCAGCATCGCAAAAGTCTTCGCTGATCCCAATAATCGCATTTCAAGGTAGGTTGACGCGTATTTGTTTAAATCTGCGCGTTCTCCCGGCGGATTTTTCGTTTTTATCGATTTGTGTGTGCGCGGGCGATTGACGTCATTCTGACGTAATCACAGTGATAGCCAAGTCCTTCTCTTACGAATACACTGACGAGTCACTTTTACTGCAATAAACGTCCTTGAAAATGGTGGTTTTGGCCCTCGTTGCCAAGCAACTGGCAACTGGTGACTCCTAGGTATTCGCGCGCAGGCATTGATCGCAAAAATTTTATGCCGCCTGTACTAGTTCTTGGAAGCAGACATAAAGATTGAAGGAAAAATTCGCCCCTCTCTCTCTCTCACTCCCTCTAGAGAGGATTACAATCTAACAGCTGTTCACGTTGCCTCTTAGTGAATTTTGCACACAAACAAAGTGCTTTACATGAGTCAACACTAGGATTTCCACTTCGGTAAGCTGCACACTCAACTACTACCACTCTAGCACCTTCCATTTCAGTTAGATTTTAGGCCAAAGGTATTTTGTAGGATTTAGAGACAAGGTTACTCTCGTCTGAGCCGAATTTCAGGAAATTTCGCATCTTAAATGTCAACAAACGTGCCTACGCCGATCGATTTAAACTCAGCGTGAGAAATTGGTTCTTGTAAATGATGTTGCAGCACAATTTCTGGTAATGTCGACTTCTAAGACAATGCAAAGCGTAGAAGGTGGCTGAGACGGTGAAAGCAAACCCTTAGAAGCCAGAATATTCTACTGAATTTTAGTGAGTAGCAACATTTTTTTCGCCGACATTAATGAATGAATTCCAGTAGAATCTGTGCAATATTACTAGTAGGTACACAGCTCATTGAGATTTTTTGGTTTAAGCAGAATTTCACAATACACCAGTGATGCAACTACCTTCAACAACACGGACAGTCTAGACTCACAGGACTCGCTGTCCAACAGTGACGACAATCAACGATTTCCAAGGACAACAAGACTCGACGCGGACATTTTGTGCTTTCCAAACGAGGCGATAATAACGTCAAAGACGCCGGACAAGCCACCACCTCCAGCAGCCAATAGGAAAGGAGGACGAAGTCATTCGGCCAATACGAGGCCTATCCATAACCACGTGGAACCGTCATTTGGTATCATTGGTCGAGCAGTCAACGTCTATTCAAATGGGGTGGACTTGCGTACTTCTGGAGAACAGACAAGAAATCCTGCCTATGCAAGTGGCTACATCAACGGACTACAACGACCCGCGTAAGCATACATTACGGTCTACTTAAAGGAAAATAAGTAGAAGTTATTTAGTTTATTAACTAAAGTTCACTTTAGTTCATTGATCGGCATTTTGCTACATTGACAATTTCAATTCAGGATTCTGATTAGAGGGGGTGGCGCAGCAGATACGTTGGGTATTTATGTCTAATCAATAAAATACTGAAATTCCTGTGTGGCCGAAGACATGCTACTTTTTAAATATAAGTAGAAATTATTTTGCGATTGGTCCATTAAGATTTCCGTCGTCACAAAACCGGACTTTCTGTGACGGATACAGCGTTGGCAGATACGAAGGATCCTCACAAATGGGTTTTCGTAACGGAGCACCCACAAATCCCCCATCGACCAGTCCGAAAAGGTTTGAGGGTACCGCTTACCAAACCTACTATTCCCAATCTCACTTCAATTACACCTTCTCAGAAGGCAAGATCTACGATCAGCCGCCACTGAGCGAACCAATAGGAACGCCCCGAGCTGCAGTGAGGCTTCGCACGCACTCGAATAGTCATCAGAGATTAAACAACGTTGCTGGCTCTCCACGACCACTTCCAGCCTGCCAGATTCTCTACGAAGGTCCGCAGCACAAGATGATCTTCCCCGTGCCTGCAACGGCGCCAGCTGTTAGACGATCCTTTGGCAGAAATGGGAATAGCAGTAATTACGAAAGTGAGGACGCGAGTGTGGAAGAGGAAGATGATGAAGAAGAAGAAGGGGAGAGGGCTGGTGGAACGCTGTCTCGCCAGAAACCCACACCGCCTTCGTTCTGTTCTACTAATCACTACTCGCGAGAGAGTCTTCATCGCGTAAGAACCTTAAGACTCGAAAAATAACCTTAAATATGGTTCTACTAACGGATTTTAAGTAGCAATGCTTTTCTGAAAAAGTATTCGACGAAATAAGGCTGCAACTCTTTGTAATTTGAATCATTTTATTTAAAATACGAGAACTCCATTCTTTTGCTTTAGTTAAACGCTCAATGAACCGACAATAAGTCTCCTGAATCCTTACACTTTTTTTGAAAATCGATAATACCTCCGATGTTCTTTTAAAACACAAACAATAAAACTTTCTACGGCAGAAGGATTAAAGTATGGCAAAACTAAACGGAAGTTACTTGTTAAAAGCAAAGCTTGCAATATTGAACTGGCGCATTTATTCCATTGGCTCAGCCATGCTGAACCTTTTCTTCGTGCTCTGGCTAGGTCGATGCACACGAGAAGACCCCCGTTCCCATGGCAACGGCCTCAGCGATGCAAGTTTATGTGGCTTCGCCGGTTCCCAATTTGCCCCAACCAGCGCCCAAGTCGAAAGCACGTCTCGGTAGAAGACAGACCGTCGGTGCACCAATTAAATCGATTCAGCCAATCACAACGCCGAATTCTACTCCCACCACACCTTTCGAGGGGTCTCTTCAGTGAGTCATTCCCTTAAAGTCTCCCCAGTTGACCAATCGATGGAGCGATTTGGTAATTTCTTTCAATTTGCTCACCAAGAAGTCGTGTTCTGATTGGTTGAGCGTTTTTGAAGGAGTTGACGTCAAACACGCAACCAAATGACCAGAAAATTTTGCAAATCACAGCACGGCAAGTCATGCGCAAATGACATACTCACGTCAAGTGTACCAATACTTCAGCCAATCAGGAAATCGTGTGGGCAACGTGAGGTCTTTTGACCAATCAGAGCGAAAATCGATGCCAAGTCACAAAGTCGGGCTGACTCCTCCAAATTTGATGCAATGTAAAAACACTGTCATAAATCTGACTTGCAAATTGTGATATTTTGGCATCCTGCGACTATTACGGACGCGGCTTTTCAGTAATTATTTCTCGAAAAGCAGCATTTTTAAAAAAATGCAACGCATTAGAGGGTGTTTTTTAATATGCCGTACAAAAATACAACTGTAACAGCAAGTGCATCGTGCTTAATCGCTGGTGTGATAGTTATTCCTTTCCGTGCTACAACGAAATCACAAACTTCAGAACTTTTGTTTTAATTGCACAGCTTATCGGCAAAGAGCGCGGTGTTTGAATCAAAACCATGCAATTATACGCACCATTTCTAAGCTAAAATACTTCTTCCCAATCGTGTGTGGTCCGCATAAGTAGTGTGTCAGAGAGTCAGGGCGCTACCAAAGTTTAAACGGACACCAAAACGGCCGGTGCATTAAAACAAATTTAAGCCAAATTGTCTGCCAATAACGAGTCAGCTGTACTCACATGCGTTCTGACAGAAACTTGATTAGAAGCAATGGATAACGTGAAATGACCTTCAGAAGGAGTGTTATTCTTTTTTTTTCCTTCTTTGCGTGGTTAACATTGTTACCTAGGCACGCGTCTGAACACGACAATTAAATAGTGGGCAGAAGTTTTGGAAAAGAGTAGTAAAAATTCAAAGTAACTTTACCTCATTACGTGACTGTCACTTTGTCTAATAACGTTGGTTTAAATTATCATCGCAACCTCATGACTAGCCTTGATCGAATTTAGCAACCATTGGTATTCAGGCAGTGAAAAATTGGCCTTGTTTAACGATTGTGCAAAATAAATAAACGACTTAAAAGAGGATTATTGCGATCCTTTTCACGCACCCTCTGATTCCAAAATCTTGGTGATCTTAAAAGCCTGTCGTCTTTGTGAAATGCGAAAACACACGAAGTTATGAAAATGGTGAATTAGAACACAGAGAAAATCAACTGTTACCGATTTGAATCGAACCCTTGTTTGAATACATTCACGTGTAGCCGCGTCATTTGGATGCTGCAACAAGCAAGCGGAAAAGACATCTGGTTACCCCGACTTGGCGCATCGACATACCACTTCACAAAATTTAATTTTAGCAAATGTGTGAATTTTCTCGGACAGTGTAGGCTACAGTCCTTTTTTAAACAAAACTTTAACCACCTAAACGAGGCTTCATCGCACACCTGGCGGCTGCTAAATTTGACGCAAAGTGCAAAAAATTACTAGTTCAACCGGTCGAAGGTACAAGCTCTTATCAAAGCGAGCCTGTCCTAAGTGGCGAACCAATCACGTTTTGCTGTTCGATGTCCCTTCGCACTAATAGAACATAATACCGTTTATTCAGGAAAATCTTGAACGGCAAGATAATTGCAGAATCTATCGATAATTTGCGCAAAATCGAGCAGTGGCTTCGATTGTGATCGGGGCAATTTTGAATAATTCTCGGCAGCTATGGCTAAATTCGATTTCCGATCGGAATGGCAGTGTGACGTACAATTAAGCGCTATTTCATTGAACAGCCGTCTTTAGATGGCATATCAGCGGCTAACGAAAGTTATACCCACGAAATCGTAAGTACAAAACGTAGCCCCTCGCTGTGGCATTACCCAACACCAAAAGCCTTCACTGCATGGCGCTACATTTGGATGGGCCAATCAGCGTCGCCAACCAATGAGCGTCACTGACACCGGTAACTCCACCAATAGGCTACGCCAGACAGAATGTGCGTGTAAACTGTGCAAGAGCCACTCTCGCTCGCTCGCTCTCTCTCGCTTGCTCTAGCACAAGACGTGCATAGTCGTAGTGTTTTATGATTCCCCGCTAAACTGCCAAGGTTTGCGTCACCAACAAGCGGGTCTGCTACCACCACTTGATGACGGAGTTTGGTACTTCGAAGGCATGCTGTTGAAGCATCGGAGGCTCAGCGTTCCACGCTTTGCAGGCGTATTCGGTGGACATGCCTCCAGCAAGCCCGATTTGACGAGTTCAGCATCCGTGAGCTCCGTCGACAGCAGTTGGGTGGGGTCACTGAGGTAAGGCACTCGAACTATTTCTTGTCATATTCACAAAATGCGTAATCTACGCTCCGATTGCTGCTAATTTAGTGCGGATTATTGATAAGTGAGGTTAATTTGTGTGCGTGAGTTCATGGCCGACGTTTTCACATTGTTTTCTGCGCATTTACGAGGCACTTCGACCTGTGAGAACTCAATGAGACGAAAGAGAATACGTCGCACTTACAAATCAATCTTAAAAGTAACCTGGAGACCCAAAAAATCGATATTACCACAGTTGGTTTCGAGTTGAATGGGGAACACAAACTGCGCTCAGGCCCTAATACTTCCACGGCTGAGCCAATCACGTTGGGACCAAGTGAAGGTTAATCGATTAAAACAAGGCTGCACAATTCCACTCAGCCTCTTTGCCAGACCTTGCTAACCTCTTTTTGCTCAAAATAACCAGTTTCTTCCTCACGCAAAGGACCTACACGATAGAGACCTACTATCTGATCTACCGGCTCTGATTTTGAGCACATTGCAGAAGCTCGAGGGGTCTTTATCTTCGGCATGGGAAAAAAGGCTTTGTTGGGTGTAAATATGTGACTCCAGCATGTCCTTTCGTGTCTGTGAAAAAATATCGGACCACACACGAGCACCTACAATTCATCACTTGTTTTTGCTGTTCGGTAGGTGGTCTATTAAAACAACTGTGCGTCACCTTAACAATTGTCCGCCTGTCACTCATTTTAAATTTAAAAAAAAGAGGTTTTGTTCAATTCGAAGGTTCAAAATTATGGAAAATAACACATTTTTGAGGCTGTACTTTGAGCCAGTCCAATTCACCGCGCATTCACACTTTTGGTCCTAACTGACACATAATTTACGCAGACAACTGTAACTTAGCCGTAAGTGGCTCCGCACCAACCTTGCACCATCAACAGCAATCTTGATTGGCTGAATCGCACGACATCTTTTTCGATGAATGCAGCCAATTTCACCCCATATAATCCCAAACTCGCCAACACAAATTAATTGCTCGTAAGAACGGCTTTGGCGGTTATCTTTTCACCACCACGAAACATTGCCTAATCTTGTGAGTCGGCTTCTGATCAACAGAGTTTTCAGACGAAAACGCGCCTTTGTTTGTTTACATAGCGACTGTTATTACCGTCAGTATTGTCGTGGCCTTGCAAATATTATCATCTAAGGTGCGTTGCACGAAAGTATTAATTGTTATCTTGTTGTCACCATGATATATATACGTGTTGCCACAGCAACAACGGCCCTGCGTGACGAATAGGTACTTTGGACTTCAGAAAAGAGCAGGATGACCAGTAATATGTGTTCAGATGTTACACTGATTGACTTAAAGTCCTGTCCATTTGTTGCGACGTCTACTTGTGTGTTCGATCTTACCAACTGCGATGTGGGCGACGCCTCGTGTACACAAAACTTTGCCTATCTTGAATGATAAGCTGCCCACGTAATTGGAAGTGTACTTAATGCAAATGACATGTTAATTTCGCCTCTTCACCCAGCAAAACGCCATCCAATCACGGACTTTTTCGCCTCCCAATTTGGCGTCGATCTTCGGCTGTCTTCGGCCGTCCTGGTTGTTAATCGTGTGTTTTTTCTTTTAATTCCTTGCAGCCTGAAACGCGTCGCAAGACCTGACCTAGAGAATGAACGCCATCGCGACACGTCGCTCCGGATCACCATCCACGAGTCAAAAAACCTTCCCTCGCATCAACGGTAGATCCCACAATCTTCCTCTATAACTGTCATCTAAACGTCCACTCGATTCACACGCTAGCTTCCGTAGATGTAAACAGAAACCACTTAGCCCAACATTAACAAACTTGCTAATGTGGTTATACATCTGCAAGTAGACACCCAAATACCTATTTGGTATTGATCGGTTATAATCTGCTCGTTGACCAATCACATTTCGCGGTATTGGGGCTCTCCACCAATTGGCTGTCCATCATTGGCTCACGCTGCTCTGGATTTATTGATCGGTTTTTCGAAACAGAATAAAACTTGTAGAGTCGTGAGCGCCTTTATAAAAGGTGATAATTCCAATCAAGTTTACTTGGTGCGTAGAATGAGAAAAATTTTTGCGGTTTAGCTATACCCCCTAGAGGGCGCACGAGAAACCTCCACACTTGCCTTAGGTAAACCTTTTTTTTCATGTGGAATTTTTGTAAACCACTAACCTAACTGACGCAATGCCTAGTTTGTTTATTCGCGTGCACTAGGCTCTAGTCGGCTTTGGTCTTTACCGTTGGGAATTTGAGATTGTCCATGCTCACGAAACCGAGATTAGCGTTTGTTTATATCCAATGTTGCCCGTTTTTTGTTACTTGTATTTTAACCAGGCAGTCACATTAATTACTTAATTACTAACCACGATGTTCTGGGACTTTGGAAAATCCTGATTTTTCGCAAAAGCACTGGAAAATTTGTGTCAATTTTTGCAATTACCCTTTTTTTTAATTCCACTTTGCTTTGCTGCAGATATTTCTGTGATATTTGTTTGGACCGGAAGCTGTACGCACGAACAACTAGCAAACTCTCCAAGGAGACCGTGTTCTGGGGCGAATTTTTTGATTTAAAGTAAGATTTGCAGAAATGTATTCATGTTTCCTGACACACTTCAAGTGCTGTTGGCGTATTCATCACGGGCTGTGTTTAAATCAGGTTAAAAATCGATTTTCCATGCACAAATCAACTCTTCGACCAAACCCAAGGTCATTTGAAGGCCGATTTGTACTCAGGAAGCACCAATCAAAATACTTCTAGTAAAAATCGTTAAAATTCGTTCGTGACAAGAAAATAAGTAATCCTTTTTGACTAATATCTACCACGAATCTACCCTGATGGTTAAATCTGGCGTGGAAATGCATTAAAACGAACCGCAGTGATTAGTCTCGCCTGGGGGTAAACATACTGCATCTCGTGTCTGGTGACGCGATAATTTCGCACCAAATTAGTTAGTTGAAAGTTTAGTCTCTTAATACCTGTCTGATGCGGAGTGTGCGTTAGTGTGTGCACATGTGCGCGTGTCTGCAGGCGTCACATCACCAGTTGTGACTCGTCATTACAGAGTAGGGTATTTACGAGAGAACCGCGACCCTTGTTCACAGTCGGTCCGACGTGTCAAGAACACCGCTTTTTTCCGTTTGAACTTAATTTGAGAGGTGAGATTGAAGGGAGCCACTTTAGAGTGTCATTGAGGGCGAGAACCAAGCGCAACATATTAGATTTCGGCGTAATTCGCTTAAGGAGACAAGAAGCGCCGTGAGAGGATGAAATTGCCCCATCATCGTTTTTTTTTATGGCCAATCATTTAATGCCTCCGAAATCGGCATATTAGCCCCTCAGGTCAGGCTGATTAGGTCAGTCATAGGACAGCTCCCATCCTCAAAACACATTTGATTTGTCAAATCACTTTTTTTTAGTTTGGTGTGCACAAACAGTGCCAGCCTGTTGGTTTACTGTGCGTGCAGCTCAAATACACGCGTGGAGCACCAACACTCAACACACACGTTGTGGTCTCCCTGCAGTAACTTATAGTGATTTTGCGCGCAGTCTACCACCGTGATTGGCTTAGCTTATCCGAGTTTTCCGCCATTTTAGCAACCTCGCGGAGCTCAATTTCATCACGATTAACTTGTACCGCGAGGCGGATTCCACCAAAGAACCCTCCAAACGCAGAAAGTCGAACAAAGGCCAAAACCAACTCGTCGGTAAGTGGAAAGTGGCTAGCGTTTTTTTTTGAAAGAGCGGTGTTATTTCCGCCCATAAATCGCATCCTGTTAGCATATGACGTGGTGTATTTAACCTGACTCAGATTACGGTGATCAAAATGGTCTCCCTGTGGCAAATTTTCATTGCTCGATCTCATTCAAACATCCCACTCGAATGTGACCTCCGATCACTCCGCCAGACCACCTAAAACTGGCGCCGAAAATGCAGAATGGGTTTAAACAAACCACCGAACGTTCACAGCCCTCAAACCGGTTAGTTTGGTAGGCGAATGACTGTTTAAGAGGTCATCGCGTGTTCACAACGCGGGAACGCGTTTGTGGATGGGAGATGTAGGGTGTCGTTAGGGCGCACAAGTGCGTGCGTGCGTGCGCAGTTGGCCTCAGAGGTTGATGTCGCGATGAGTCATCGTGGTGGTTTCAGTGACTACGTGCGTGTCCCGATTTCGAAGTGGCGTTTGGTAGCTTAAAATTGCAGCTTTTATGCGTCTATTAACTCAAAAAAACCCAGCAACCTGGAAATCGTTAATCCCAGAATCTGCGAATTTGAGTATTCCTCCTCATAACGAGATTGAATGTACCCCATTTTAGATCATTTTTAACGATGCTAAGAGAACAGATCAGGCATCACGTTAAACATTAAACGAAGTTTGATTTTGAAACTCAGAATTTCATTTTTTTTCGTGACTTAAACTGGCGCCACGCCCCATGACCTTGGCTACGATCACAATTTAAACACACAAAACAGCATTATCGTTCATCTCAGGGCAGTGTTTGCTTACTGCCTCAAACACCGTGGATTCTGAGCCGTTTGGAATTACCTTACCTCCCGATACTACTGATTATTTTCATTAGTAGACAGATAATTAAGGCAACCCGCGATTTAAGCAAATACGTGCTGAAACGCCCGTATTTCCCCGAAGGAATTGATTTATGAAGGTGCATAGCAAAAATTTGGCGTTATTTTAATTGCAAAGACAATCAATATTTATGTTTCAGTACCTTTAATGGAATTCGTTAAAGTAAATTTTGACATCGCATTTTCCCATTTTTGCCTCGTAACTTTACTTCGTGGCTAGTAGGTGGAATTCACAACTTTACAGACAAAGTTGAAGGAGACATTTTACTGTCGAACGATAAATGTCATTTCTGTGGAAACCCACAAGCCCTCAATAATCGATTTTGAAGCCCTGGTAAAAACCTAAATATAGCTGGCTAGCCAAACTTAATGACTAGCCGAACCATTAAAATGCGCGTGTGTTTTTAGTAAATTTCTTTAAATAGCTACGTCTTCTAGTACCCTGCACAAAGGTGCGGTGAGGTTATGTGAAGAATACCTTTTTGTCAAAAAAATTTTATGATTTTCCCACCAATCGGACAGCCCACAAACAGAGTCGATCGTAAATGCAATTTGTTTGCCTTCTTTGTAAATACAACACTCTAACTTGCATAACTTCGGCGCGGTTTTGAGTGGGTTCCATTGAAATGTAATTGATTCAAACAAAGAAAATCAAGTCCTGACAAAAAAATTTTTGTCTTTTCTGGTGGTACAGTTGGAAAATGATCATAAAATACAGTGGGTCTTTTAATCGATTTGATATTTCAGCGCCTTTTACGAAATGTTCACCCCGGGTATGTTAAGCCCAAATCAAATTAATCGATGATTAGCAGTCAAATAATCAATAACAGTGCGTACTCAACTGAGCGGCAGTTCAAAATGGCAAAGAAGAGTAATAAATTGTGTAATACTAATGTGCGAGATAGACAAATGTATCCATCTAAATTCAGAAAATTTCCTTTTTTTATTGTTGCATTTGCCCGTAACCAGGAAAAATCAACTAAGATAACAGTACCAGATCCTGGATCCCCAACACTTACACGCTCCTACGCCCACATTTCCCTTTTATTCGCAATCATTCCAATCCAAACGCTCTCTAAATCCTTTCATTACAGGCAGCCAATGAAATTCCTTTGGCCTTGCACTCATAAAGACCAGAGTTTGCGATGTTGGTGGAATAAGGCTGCATTTATGCATAAATTGAATGCCTGAAAACCAAATCATTGCCTTACTGTCATGCTGAGGTTTTGAGAATTTAGCCAATGTGCAAATGTACTGCTGACACATTAATCGGCCATAATTTAGCGGTGCTTTTAAAATCCCCAACTTCAAGTGAGTTGGGAGAGAGGGAGTAGATTGCAAGAATGCAGTATTAATGACGCTTCGCGTGAGGTTCAAATGCATTTTTGAGTCACGCACAAGCCATTAGTAGGTTGTTTGCTTGTTCTCAAATTTGGCCTTGTTTAAATACGCCGATTGGTTCAAAGACTGGCGCCCGAAAACATAGGTGACCTTTGAGTTGATGAATCTCCTGAGAATTGACCATTTGACCAATCAAATTAGAGGCTTTGGGTGTGTGTGTGTGTGGAGATATTTTAGCGGCTGCAGTCTTTATAAATGTTTTGTTAAAAGTGACCGCAAACATTAACGAAACCGCACAGCCATTGGAACATTCTTGAAGTTGGAGTTTGGAGAATTTCTGGGGACTAAACTTAAGAAAATCGTGTCAACTGTCGATAGGTCACCAAACCTCGACTAGTCAAAATTGGTTTCCATGGGAAAAAATTCGGGTTTGTCAAAATTGGCACACATCTAAAGTGCTCTAAGACGATGACTGATTTGATTTTTGTTTTAGCCTTCCTAACATTGGCTGTGGCCGATCTCACAGCTAAACACGAAACTCAACGATGGCATGCAATGACACCGGCATCGATGCTACCATCGAACGAGTCCCTATCGACGGCCCCTCTGGCCCAAATACCCTCCAGTCGACAATCAGCAGGGTTCTTCAGCCTTACAGACGCCGTCTCCACCCTAAGCAGCCCAGATTCGAGTGCCAACATGGCGGTGACGTCGACGGCGGCGAAACGATCGATATCGGTTGCTGGTTCGACCCCGTTCGCTCGAATGCGCAAACTCTCGCGACAGACCCTCGGGGGTAGCGACACCAAGATGAATGGCTCGTCTTTCGGCAGCGCGTCAGCGGGCAACATGGACTGTCTGCCGCAGATTCGCCTGGCAGTGCAGTATCAATCGATCGACGTGTTACCCCTGGGCTACTACGACGACCTGAGGAAGGTGCGTCATTTTTTACCCCTCTTTCGGCTCGGGCAGTAGGTGAGGATCCCGAATTGGCTTATCAAACGGAGAGGGCTAATAATGCATGTTTAGATATTTGGGTTAAAATGAAAGCAGCCCAAATTTAACCAATCAAATGCTCGGAAAATCAATAAAGTGCACTGCAATTAAGAAAGTATGAGGATGAATCCAACTGATGAAAATTAATTTTTCATAGAAGAAAATGATGCCTTTTAAAGAGATTGAGTTAATTCTTGTCACTTTCCTGTCTATCATAGGGCTTCAAAACACGGGCTAGTGATTCAAGTTTGAGCACGTGGGTTAAAAAGTACGTGACACGGGGTCAGCCAATTGAATACTCATTAAACCAGCAGCATGTCTCTCTAATGCATTTTGAAGAAAATAATGAACCGACTCGAGAGGGAAAACTTTTAAAAATTGCCCGATTTTGTTCTACACTTGCCAGACCATTTGTCGTAGTTGCCACGAACTTAAATTTTTTATTTCCCACAAGTCCAAATGTGAATTGTCGAGGATTCCACAGCCGAACACATTCCACTGCCTTTTAAAATTTTAAACTGAAGGGATGTCATCGAGGATAAACAAACATTTCAAAAAGTCCTCTCTTTCATTTCGAAAAAAAGACATTGTCATGTGCAGTTGGCGTTATCTTTTTCCTAGGGTATGTGCGCACAAGTTTGAAGAATGAAATCTCAAAATCTCCTCTAGCCTTTTTTTTCTTCTGTAAGACGAGCGATTAGATCTAAACGTCGCAATAAATGCCTGGAGATAAGCCTTGGAAATGCACTTTGTGGTTAG
This sequence comes from Mesocestoides corti, assembly GCA_900604375.1. NCBI lineage: Eukaryota > Metazoa > Platyhelminthes > Cestoda > Cyclophyllidea > Mesocestoididae > Mesocestoides > Mesocestoides corti. Next base: position 20,811 of record UXSR01000058.1, read on the forward strand.
ACAGATTGAAGGCTTGTAAAACTCTGACAAAATTTGCTGTCGCCAACAAGACGACATATGGGAGGAATTTTCGGCAGAAATAAACTACACCGGAAATCATCTGTTAACTTTAAACGACTCAGTTATTGCCTTATTTACTTTGACAGAATTAAACGGTCGTTGTGGAGACATTTGTGGCTAATTTTTATTGGCGTAATAAAGTGACAAAATTTATCATTAAATTTAATTCCTGATTGGGTAGTTGTTTGACCAATAGCGGAGGGCCATGTCATCATCGTCATCATTTTTCGTGGTAGTGTTCGTAATCGATTCACTCGAATCAGCTCTGTTCAATTTGCACACGTCACCGATTTTTTGCCCCAAAACCAAAAAATCGATTATCGCACACGGAATTTGGTCCATTCATTTGTTTCCAACGTTAAACAAGGGCTGCAATGCAGCTATGAATGTCTTTCGAAATTTCAAAATATATCAGCCAATAGGCGTCAAGTACATTCTATCATCAAGTAGCCTTGTATATTTTAGCTCGTAGTGGACAAATCTCTCCCGTTTGTGCAACATCTGGAGCCATTGCTGCAAACGAAGAGGAAGGAGGAAATTGCTCGATGTCTCGTTAACATCCACGAGAAGGCTCCAGAAAGCAATATTGCCACCTTCCTGGCCTCCTTAGTCGATCGGGAGTTGGATTCTTACGGTACGTTGGTTTAAAGGCAGCCACAAAAGAGCTGGTTTTGAAGGTTTTTCATCATTTTCGTGGCAAAATGGCCAGTAGTGTTGGTCTAAATTGCAAATGATGGACAGACATCACGCCACATAAGCGCCAAGTTGGCATGGCAATAAATTAACCTCCAGTGCAACCGCATCGAACACTGTGCTTGGATTAATCACTCGGTAAAAAGAGTTGTTTAAAATGACGCTCGTGATTAATTGTCCAATGAAAAACGGTTGTTCGTCCTGAAACATGGGGCATTAGTTTTGACGTGAAACTCGGCGCAGCTACAGTATATCACTTCAAATATTGCCATTTTTAATTCGTACCTGGCGTCCGATTTTTTATTATTATTGAACGTTACTTTGTATACCATGGACATTTTTTGACCTTGAGATATGGTGTTTTTCAAAAATGCCGTCCCATCGGTGAACATTGACTGCGAAGGCTAAAGTCATACGATATTTGGTACCGATGACTCCGACTAAAGGTTAAAACACTAAACACCAAAACACCTGCTAATTAACTGCTGTGTTTGTGTAAATCATACTAGGAGGGTAGTACAAAATCTACCAATATAGTCATAGGCTAGTCATTCTGAAAATGGATGAAATAATGCCAACGAAACTTGCGGCTTATGAACCAATGAGCTGACTCAAAAACCTGTGCAATTAGTGTTTACCGACGCGCAAGGTGCATCTAGGAATTGAAGCTTCAATTTGGAAAAATCAATGATAAATTCAGAAATGTGACCTTAACAGGGTTTATTTCATGCCAATTTTTTTATTCACATTTAACATTTTGTGATAATATCTTCGTGTCTTTTTTGATTTTAGACAATCTCTCACTTCTTTTCCGTTCAAATTCGATTGGATCGAAGGCAGTGGAGAGTTACATCAAACTTGTCGGAACGGAGGTAGGTGGTCGGGCTGCCATTTCCCCTCTAAATATTCACGTTGGTCATTAATTCACAAAATAAATTTCCCTGACCTTTTCAAAATTGACCCATAACATCACAAAATGCACGATTATCAGTTGCGTACTTACAATAATATGCCTGCCTTAATGGTTTTGCCCACAAATTATAATATTTTCTGCCCGTGGATCTGTCGAATTTGCTCTTCATTTGGGGTTACAAAAAGTTGGCGGTCGCACGATTCCCCTCTGGCTGTGTGAGCGTGTGTGAAGATCTCTTTTTTCAAGATGGCATAATCGTCCACAAAGCGTGGTGAATCATTCATTGTATGATGCTAATTTTGTGCTTTACCATCCCTCACCTATTCGCATTTTGGTAACTTTTAAAGCGAAGCACCTAATCTGGATTTGTCAGCTTCGGAGTCAATAATTTGGAGTCGAAATCTAAAGAAGATTGAACATGTTGGGAGAATTTATGACACTGGTGTAGCAGTTCGCCGAACAAAAACGAAATGGCGGCAAAAATCGATTGAATTAAAACAAACGAACCAAAGCAAGCAGTGTCGTCGGTTTTAGTTTGTGTGCGCGGCAGTTGTGTGATTAAAGTCAAAGTTAGGAAATTTAGAGCGATAAAATTAAGTTTTTACGATCAGTATGCATCCCGAGGAATTGTCCACCTCTTCACATGACCACTAGATTCGCCAGTAGCTCATTGGATTTGATTTCACTCAATTTATCACACAAGACCAATTACCAACAGAGTCTAGTGGAATTGGAGTTTTTCTTGGAAAACAAAACAATCATGTCTGACAAATGCCAGCCATGCAAAATTACCGCAAAATACTGTAATGCAGAGGAAAGGGCGTGGGAACGCATGTAGGCTGTTAAATTTTTTGCCGCTCAAGGTCACAAGTGGCGCGAATAATTAATGAAGTTAGTTTTGTGTTAAAATACGGCCGCGGACGCAAACTCAGCATGGCAATTGTGTTCAATTCTAAGAACCGAGGAAATTCAAGCAACGAAACATCCAAATTGTGCACAAATTCACCGACTTACTCTGGTGAATTATTCACGGAAAATACTTGTATTATTTTCATAGGATATTTTTACGCTTCAGCCTACTAACACTGTGTGTGTGCATTATTTAGTGACAATTTGTTTCCTGGGAATTCATGGCTCGTAGTTTTTTTTTTTAACAAAAACGCCACTTTTCTTAACGATTTGAAACATAAACTCTTATCATGTCTGTTTATCTCTGGTCCATAAAAGTTATTCACTCTCCGTTTATTTGCCATGGTCAGATCTTGGTAAAAATTGTGTTTCAATAACCAATGGAGACATTTAGAAACCATTTTAAAAGTGGCGCTTCTGTCAAACCAATCAAAAATGGCCCTTCACAAAAAAATCAACCCACTTTTTTTTCTAGAACATCGAAAAGGGCACTTACGTGCTTGAATTTTCAAGCCATGGTTCGTTAAACTAAAAACCAATTAAAGTACAACAAAATTTATCGATCGTTGTTTAAACCGATGCAAACCAAATGCGAATACTTTGAAATCTGATGGAATTCGAGTTGACGATATTGCGCTCTCAAGCATTAAAGATGTTAAGTCTCCAGCGAATTTCTTTCAATTCCCTTTACTTCTTCGGCCGCCTTTGCCCTAACGAGATCCCTTAAGTGTTTTCTGCATGGTCTAATGAGTTGCCATACGCTTATTACGGCGAGTCTACAGCATTCGCTTCTACATGAGGCAATTGTTTTATTCTGTATCACACAAAAGCACCATCAGATAATGTACCTATTGGTTGCCATGGTTACGAGCAATTGTGATTTACTCGATATGTCAGGGAGCACACGTTCATCAAGCTGAAAGCAAAATTGTCTGCAACTTAATAGAATGTTCAGTACATGGAGAAGACGTGTGCTTGTGTTAAACATAGACGATCTTGTTTGAATTTAGTACCTTCAAAGGCTCTTCCGAGGTTTCATCGAAAGTCTGATTGCCTCGCCAGAAGACCTTGAGGTGGATCCGTCCCGTCTGGCCCACCAGACGACGACGACGACCTCCCTGTCCACCTCCGATGGAAGCTCTTCCAGCGCCAGCGGAGACGTTGATTCCACCCTTCAACGCAACCAGACGGCGCTGACTAACTTGGTGAAAGCAGTCTGGCAGCGACTGCAGGCCAGTCTCGAATACTTCCCAGCGTGAGTCATCACAGTACGATGTTAATCTTTAGCGCGAAACAAAAAAGGCGTACTTCTAACCAGCCGCATCTTCAATTCCGTAGATACGGCATTCTGATTGGTTGGCTCAAGGTCAGATTTCAAAACAGCGCTAAGTTTGCCTAAACATTCTGTTATTAAATAAATTTCTACAAACATCCAGCCTCCACCTGAATCTAAAGACGGCATTTTATAATGGTTCAATTAATCCAGAAGAATAGTGTTTAAATTTAAGAAAATAGAAAAACCTTTGCTACGTGGAGGAACATGCAACATTACCCCGTTGTCATTGATCGATTACAATCAACTTCCACTTATTCCCACAGATTTATTTCACACGGGACTAAAAATCGATTCCAGTTGCACCAACACAGGTGCTGGCCATTTCGTAATCTAGGTGTGTTTTGATTGGCTGCGTCAAGGCCATGCGCGATCATCCCTGATTGGTCAATTCAAGGCCAATTTTATGAAAGCAAACAAAATGCATCATGTCTTTCTTCGACTATAGTGTCTGTAAGTGTGTGAGGGAAATCGACGATTCAAAGTTTTGCCTGTGTTTATCAATAAAAAACCAAATTTGGAAAGTGGAGTTATACATTTTGTCGAGTTACGACACGGTATGTGTAGCTCTGCAAGACCAGTTAAAGACCTCTTTGCATAAACCCTAGTCACAAGAGATTGAATGTCTCGTATGCGTTGCGTTGGCGACGGCTAGGCGCCCACAAAGTCGATACTGGTCTGTTTTGTCGCAGTATAAACACATAGAACAGCTTGACTTAGCTAGGCAGCTGGATTATTTGCACCTACAAGTGATCACACTTTTCCCTAACGTAGGTGAATTTTTATCTGTCGACAGTTGTGACAACCAATTCTTATGGCAGCTGGCCAAGTGTCATGGATTGTCGCTTGTTGGAAGTGAAAAACAAGGCAGTTGACATGCGTACAAGGTAGCAAACTTGAGTCTGCTCTGGAGGTAGTTAGAATCCTAGAAAACGCGCTAGGCTAACCCCCTGCTACACAGAATTAGACAACAACTCAACACCTATCAGTAAATCAGCCAAATAAAACACGACCATCTTTTCCACGATTGCAGCGACCTACGCGAGACACTGGCGTCGATTCGTCGAACAGTGGAACTGCGTCACGGCAAAGAAGTCGGCGATCAGCTGGTGTCTGGTTGTCTGTTTCTGCGCTACCTCTGTCCCGCGATCCACGGTCCGACCCTCTTCGGTCTAACCAATGCCATTCCCGACGACCCACGGGTGTCGCGGAACCTCACCCTCCTCGCCAAGGTGCTCCAGACCATCGCCAACTTCTCGCATTTCGAAGCTAAGGAGAATTACATGCGTTTTCTCAACGGCTTTGTGCAATCAATGCAGGAGGAGATGCACCACTTCCTGCGCGCTGTCTCCACCTACGATGACGGTCCTGGCGCCGAATCCGACATCTGGAAGAAGCGGAAGGCCAACACCTACAACTGCCACGGTAACATCGACCTCGGCTATGAACTCACCATCCTCTATCGCCACCTCGTGTCCATTCTTGAGGAACACCCAAAGGTACTTCGAAGGTCCATTTTCTGTAACATATGTTTTACTGAAGTGCAATTAAGTAGCAATTACGTGTTGTTTTAGGTTCCAGAAGTTCTAAGCGAGTTGCCAGAGATTTTGACTTCGATTAGTCTCATGTTTTCAACACCGCCGCTGCGCAGAAGCATATCCGGTCTGGGCGGATCGATGAGACTCTCGACGACACCGTCTCTGGACGACTCGGCAGCAGCGCGTAGAGCTGCTGCCTTCCGTTTCCACAGTTCCACCACCCCACCGGTTATCGACGGCCTTCAGCCGATCCCCGCTGAACAGTCTTCAACTCCTGTCTCTTTCTACACCCCTGGAAATGATTTTGTGAGTTAAAAAGTAGCCAAACTTGAAGTCATGCGCTGGTTTATTGCACCTAAATGCCAAAAACTACGCCCTAAATTGGTAGAAGTACATCACGAAATCCCACTGAAGTCGATTTTAGAGTCCTTCCAACAAGCATTACTAAAATCAAATAAATTTGCTTTAAAAACATGTATTTTGATTGAGAGGATGTCGTAAACAACGAGGGTATATCTTGGTCGCAAATCTGAGAGCTGGGTCAAGGTTACGGCTTGCAAAAGCTGACACGCACGTCAAAATATTAGTGCATTCTTGCCCTATCTAACGTGTTGATTTCACGGAGGGTTATTCCTAGCATTAAGGAATTAGTGAATCCACTTCGATTCAATTAAAAACAACAAGCTATCTGATCAATGCCAAGTTTTTTGTCGTTTTTTTAAGAGTGTGGCCTTGAGTCTAACAACTTATCACTTAGTTTTAGAAACTTAGGCTTGTTGAAGTACACTGAATGCACAAAAATCGTAGACTAGTGACAGCACAAGAAAATCAAGAAAAATCGATTCCAATCAAGTTCGGAATGCGCGGCTTTAAAGTGGAGTGATTTAAACGCCAAAAAATGACGTGGCACCTCTCTGCTAATCTCTTAACTAAATTATTCCGAAAATTGCCCACACACTCAAAAATCACAACCCTTCAGACTGTCAATAGTGCTATTGTTACTGACTACGCGTAAATCTGATTTGGTGTTGAACTAATGCTACCTCACCAGTTGTTTTAGTTTTAAATTTTATCGATCAAATGAAGTGCGGGTAGCTTGAAAAGTGACCAAATCATAGATGGCAGCCGTAGTTACATTGAATTCCATTTTAGACACCAAAATGCACGTCTTCCGAAGGCCTGAGAGGCAGCAGCTTCGAGAATAGCCCGGTGTTGTCGGAATGTCAGCCGCGACAGCAGGTCTTCTTTGGGGAGAACTTCGAGTCCAACGGTGATCCATCACGCGGTGACCTTGAATCCATCTCTGAAACCGAGGTGAGCATGCCTAGTTTCCGTCACTGTTACAGATTTGAACTCTGAGTGAAGGTGATTCTGATTGGCCGTTCCAAGTTCACGCAAAGTCACCACCAATGGGCCAATTTCGATTTAGCCAATCATTGTCACTGATTTGCAGAAACAATTACCCCGGGGATTTTTTTTCACTCAAGGGACAATCGACAAAGCTTGTGCCCACAACTCCTCCCCCACCTGCCTCTCAGCCCATTCGACCACCCCAAGGAGTGAGAAGCGAAATTTTCACACCCCTGCAAAGATCCTCCTCACGTGGAGCTCTCCTCTCAGCCCCCAGAATATCCACTCTCAGGGGTTCCACTACGCTGCCCTCACAGAAGACCTCAACTGGTACAGAACCCGTCGTGCTCAATTTCCCACCGCCACCAGCTTCCATACCGACATCGTCTCTCGTGCCGAAAGATGCCGGCCTTGGAGGTAGTCCAACAAACATTCGGATGGGAACTAGGGCTCTTCGAATGTCCAGGGAGCGAGATCTAACAGGAAATCTTGAGGTTAGAGATGGCATTCTTCATCTTTTCCAAGCCTTATATCTGCAACAAATCCTGGATGACTTCGAACGGACAAGTGCTTCCATGAGAGGCCTAATTAGTGTCAGTATTAGAAGAAATCAATATTTGATGATTTGGACTGTGTTCAACCAATCATGGTTGGCAACAGTTAGCTCGCAGCCAATGAAATGCGTGCCTTAGTGAGTTGAACGCATCTCATTGGTAGACATCTGAATTAGAAGCGCCAAACGCCTTTGGTTTACTTTATTCCCGCAGACTGATGAAAAACGCGGAAGCATTCAAATATCCACGGTTCCAGTGATCCTCCAGTGCGACAAGTCCACGGCTGCCGCAGGCCGGATGGCAGGCAGTGTGCAGTCGGTCGAATCGACAAGCAGTTCATCCTCGCTCTCCCTCATCCCCGCTTCTGGCCCCTCCACCACCAACACAGCCAATCAGAGCGCGATGCTGCTAGCCGAGAATCCGCACTACTTCGAGGCCCCACGCAACGAGGCGCCAGCAGACCAGCCGACCTTCATGTCCACGCCGGCCTCAGTTCAGCGGCGGTACCGCGGCGACAGCGCCAGCAACAACCCCGCTCTCCTCAACAAGGTTCACAGCCTCCTGTTTGGCGAGGGTCAGAATGAGTATCAAAATGTGCAGGGCATGACAAGGATCTACCCGGAGCACCAGTCATTGGAATCAAGCAATCTGGAGGCGCTGGAACGAAGGTGTGCACATGTGCTTTTGCCAACTTGTGTGTTGTGTAGGCAATGTCTGGAGTTCGAGGCTTTTAAGTTAGCTGTTGGATGCCCGCTTTATTTGAACACAGAAGCTGCCCTGAAGGTCACCCCCCGTCTTTTGTCCCTCTTTGCAGACTTCGGGCGATGGAAGACCACTTGAGCAAGGAGCGGAAGGACATCCAGAGCGTGGTCGCCTCGAATATGCGGATAATCGACAGTCAAGAACGCTGCATCAACGACCTGATTGAGGAGATCAACCGACTGCAAGCCCTACGCCACAATCCCGACGCGTCATCCTCCAAACGTGCAACGTCGACGACCACGACGACGCCGCCGCACCTCATCGACATGACCTCCTCCCTTGGACGAAGTGTTCCAAGTCCCCAACGACAGCCTCCTTCACATCGATTTTGAGCGCCCACGCCCTCCCTCCCCCCGTTATTGTACAAAAAGACCACACACACACACAACTGAGATCGACAGATTCGTGGAACTCATGTGATATATATACCAACACGCTAGACCACCTATTGACCCTCAGTACTTATCTGCCCACCCCCTGTTTTAATCATCTCACCCACAAACACACCAACTAGTCGTATTTAATAATATGCAAAATGATTAACTACCAAATTGACGTCTGGTTGTCTGCTAGTTGCAGTGATGTGGATAATCTGAAGATGTCGATTTGGTGAAGTTAGAGAAGAACCCGCAGCTCCATGTAAAGAATCGTTTTCACCGTCAAATCTGAATACAGCACTCGCATTCTGAGTCAGCAGTAAGATTATAAACAAATTCAACATAAAAATTACAATGTGCGTGTGTGTGTGTGGGAGTGTGTAATGACCAAGACCAGAAGAGAGAAGGAAGTGAGAGAAGTGTGGGGTGAAGGGGGATGGGGTGGGGTTGGAGATGGTATCACATCAAGTCCCGTAAACCTCGTAGCGGATGACCTAGGACGGCGTTGTTGGTTTCCTCGGCAAGAGATTTGAGGTAGGCACGCGACCGATTGTGGTCTTTGATGGCAGTTGGCGAGAGGGCCAAGTTGGCGGGGCACGCGAGGTGGGGGTAGGGCGGATGAGTTGGCAGCACGCACGGCAAGTCGGTGTTGGCAGACGTGGGAGGCGGCTGGAAGGTGTCTTGGGGGGTGCTCGCGAGACTGCTGTAGCCTGAGGAGTTCTGTGAACGTGTGTCGTCGCTCAGGTACTCGATGCACAGCGTCACCTTCTTGCCGCTGCCAATCGCGAAAGCCGCCTGCAGCAGAGAAAGACTTGACTCGTCTTCGCTCAAAACGAACCAAAAAAAAGAACAGCACGCTGTGACACGTGATCCCGATTCAGTTGACAGCAGTCACACAAGGGTTTGACAATTAGCTGCATAACTTAATTTTTTGCAAATCTTCAGCAAATTAATGCAATTTAGAAGAAAAGAGAGAGAGAGAGAGAGTGAACAACGAACTCAGATCTTACACCATCCCTCTGTGGCAACGTAGGAATGCCGTTGTCATCATCGACGAATTTGCGCACATCGTCCTGTTTATTAATCAAGTCTGAGGAATATGGCGCGTGTGGGAGAACTTCCATCCGAAGTTCGAGAGGACAATCTTGACTTGTCAGCTTCCTCGTGAATGCCCTTACCTGGTCTCCGGTCTCCTCGTTGGCTGTAGCCTTCCACGATCACCGTCTGACGACCAGTTTCCATGACACACAGCACCGATGCACCGGTTTGCCTGGAAACCACCCACGACTTCTTTTAACGTTTGCGATGCTCGTAAAATATGCACTTAAAATCACCCGTAACAATTATCCACAAGAAGTTCTTTTTTTTGTTGACAGCTGGCACGTAGTGAAGGCGTGTATGCATGCGTTGACCTAGTTTGTGTTCAGTCATTGCATGTGGGTGGACCCAGCTCCCAAGTTTACGATTCTTTCCCAACCGTCTGCCTGACGCCTACCTGAGCTGCTGCAAGCTCTCGCTGCGTTTGCGCTGAGCCTTCATCCAGTTCTGCTTGCAATTCCACGTCTTGAAATATGGCGAAAATGCAGTCAGTGGCGCCGCTGATCACTACGATCGAAAACACGCCTTCTAAGACGTCTCCACCTATGATTCCCGTGCAGTTTTTTCCTTGTTTGGATTCGTACAAAGTGCAAATTTGCTGACTATCAATTACCATCGTAAAATCTGGCAATTTGAGGGGCTATGTACCTCATGTAGACATACCGTTGGGTGTTCTAGAAGCCTCTGTCTGATTGTTTCAAAACTACAAAATACTGCGAAAGTGTTTCAAAGAAAAATTGTGCAAAAATTAGGTCATACGCCTAGTACAGTCTTCACTACTTGGGAAAGTGATCTGTAGAGAAATAACTGAAATTTGAGTTGATCGTGAAATCGTGTTAAGCGTGGGTGTGAAGATGCCGCGCGAATCCTCAACTCCTTATTCATTTACACGAATATTTGTCTTGGATTAACCTCACACCTAGGTCTCGATGTTAGCGCACGTATGACTCACACATCCGAGGTATAAATACACACGCGCCAACCCCACACTCGACACCAGTTTTGGTTGAGCTCTGTGTCCCATCCTCTCGGGTCTTTTTCTTCATCGCGAGCATCAGGCAAGCGTAATCGGGCCAGGGTTAATTCCGCGGCCCCAGCATGGTTCAAGGCCGCATGCTGGGGCCCACAATAAGTCCATTCTGAGAATATGACCTTGAACGGACCAATAGGGAGCGGCTAGAGCCCGAAGACCGAAACTTGTTAAACGGATTAAACAAAATTGGTGACAGTGCAGCACTTTTCTCAGGATCACAAGCACATACACACACACACACGCACACACTACAGAGGTCAGATGAGCAAGATCAGTTTCTCCAGGGAGACACGTGACAACTCACAAAATTCAACAGAAAACAGATTTTAAAACATCGTTTTCTAGCACCAAGTTTCCAAAACACGCTTGACTGCGGAGGCGACGAGTGGATATGTTTTAACATTAATTAGCATTATTAAATAACCTGATTTGTGTTTTCACACGGAACTAATTTACATGACGACCCAGTGGTTTGTTCGCATTTTAACGTCAGCGGAGTCAACCGAGCTACTGCAGAGGTGGTGTTCAACACGAATGGCTGAAAACAGACACATTTGTGGCCCTTTTGGGGGCAATTCCCTTTGACCTTGGGTTGACCTCGAGAGCCTGGCTCTGATTGGTCTAGTTTTTAGGGCTTCGATGCAGTTTATTTCAAGTTAGAGTGAAAGCAATAAGTTTGGCAATCGAGACGAAATCGCCATTTGCGTGTTTGGGTTGATTTTATGCTGGTTTTAGTTACTCAAGATTTGTTAAGTCTCAATACACGATAATCAGAGACCAGAAAAGATTTAAAATTTACACATTCACACGCACCGCCTTGGATAGCAGTGCCACACACACACACACACACATACACAGGAAGGATCACATTAAAGCCCTCATAACCAGTACGTTGAATTTGAAACCATCGTTCAGGCACGCACACACGCACGCACGCACGTGATAACGAGATACATAGGCATTCACGCATCACACCAACCAATTGCCAGGTTTGGGTTAGTTGAATTCCTAACCTCCATCTGATCAACCAGCCACAGGTTGTCCTTGGAGATGTAGAAGTAGAACTCCCGACAAAGTGATTGGATGGACAGGGTGAGCTTGAAGCTGCGTCTGGTGCGTCGTGGAATGACCCAGGTCTTATTGGAGTGGCCATTCTCACAAAATTGAGTGTCACCGCCGCAGTAAACGTCAGGCGTGAAGTCGGAAATGACCAGGGGTAGACTTGGCAAGAATTTGTACGCCTCTAGCAGTCGGATTTGCGCCTAGGTAAACGAGAACAGCCAATCAGTGGAGGCAAAATTTGGCGGGGAGGGGGGGGGCAGGCTGGCCTAAAGAGACATATTTTTGCCCTCCACTAACTCGAACAAACATCTACCAGCGTGTTCTCAGCAAGAGCGTTAGATTTGGATGAATTGTTTAGGTACAGGGGGGGGGCTCAGTTGGAGCCTCGGTTTTAGCGTGATGTGATTGGTCTGTCAGAGCACACACACCCACACACATTCAAACATCGTTACGAAGGGAATGATCCGATTTCACGAGCTGGTAGTCACTGGACCGACACATTGACCTGCGCCCAGGAGCCGTCTACAAAACAGGCAAAATTGCGGGTGTCAATTGCCAGGGAGGCGGGGGGTGTGTGGGACTGGAGTCGCCTTCTTGGGCGACCAATCATAGCTCTGCGGTGATAGCCAATCAGGAAAAGAACCCTTTTGCTGGCCGAAAAATGCCGTGGGCGAAAATGTCACCGAGGACACTTGCTACTGCGCTGTCTAACCAAGTGGCAAATGCGTACGCATTTTTGCTGATCACACGACACGACGTCACGTGACGCGGATGGAAGCAGTCTGAATTGGTGTGAAGCGCCTCTGGGGAAGCGTCATGAGTAATCGACAGGAAAAAAACGCAAGGTAACAGATTGACGGAGCGGTAAAAGCCCTACAGGAGGACACTACGACAACCCATTTCGCACAGCGACCAGCAAGAACTAATTCGGCATTTCATGAACTTGCTGAACCGCACGACAAGAGTGCCTTAAGTGAATTCACAGTACGAGAATGTGTTGGAGGAGCGTGGGCACTTCGGGTCACCGTTTATCACTGCAAAGTAACTTACGTATTTGGCATCTTGCAGCGCAGAAGCATTGGTTCTTTTCGGCGTCTACAAACGAGGGCACACAGAAGAGTTAAAAAGCGTAGGAACACCAGAAAGTGAACACAACGCAGCCTAGTTGAAAAGCCTCAACTGGTTTTGGATCTATCGATGTCCCACCCATTCGCTTAGTAGAGACTTTGTGATCAGTGCGAAACGAAGGAGGGAAAGAGTCAAATTAAAGCCACTTATCTCCGTGATATTAGCAAAAGGACTACAGAACGGTGAACCCTAGAAGTGAATTAGCACTGTCACTCAATAAAAAACCCGCTCTTCAACACAATCCGGCAGTGACCTCACGCACGAAATCACAAACTCACATGTGAGTCAGCTAGTAACAAACTACTAGAGGTCACAATCGAAGGCGTCTACACTGAGACACAAGACGTGGAAAGTGGTTACGTAACATCTAACGTGAACTCGAGTGTGATTAGTCGCCAAGTTGCGGATCACACAGTGGGAAAACTTTGCCAGTGTTTGTGCCAAATCCGGTATTTCTTTTATCGATTGATTTGGGCGCAATGAATTCGATTTCATGCGCTCGGGTTGATGATCGGTGCTCAACAAACATCTATTTAAAACTCAACTATCGATTTTTTGAACTGAATGGGTGTCACACGAATCGATACAAAATGGCAGGTGAAGGAAGTGGTTACGTAACATCTAACGTGAACTCGGCTATGATTAATCTCCAAGTTGCGGATCACACAGTGGGAAAACTTTGCCAGTGCTTGTGCCAAATCCGGTATTTCTCTTATCGATTGATTTTGGCGCAGTAAATTCGATTTCGTACGCTCGGGTTGATGACCGGTGCTCAACAAACATCTATTTAAAACTTAACTACCGATTTTTTGAACTGAATGGGTGTCACACGAATCGATGGAAAATGGCAGGTAAAGGAAGAGGGATTGGTTGGGCGAAGCATATCTACATCAACATCTGACTTATCAAGTGTCAGCTGTTGTCTCAGCTAATTTTACTTCAATAATAATAACAATAATGGCATGAAAATGAAAGATCACGCTTTGTGTGTGTGTGTGTGCGCGTGTGTGTGGTTGTAGGTTTGACACGAGCTCGTAGAGGAACTCGCGCGTCAAAAGATCAAGTTGTCAAAAATAATGAAGACGGTGACAGGCATTGTCAGATTAACACGAAGTCAACTGGAGACGCGCCACCGCGTAGCGCGAGAGCACTCAAATATGGGTACAAGTCAATCGCTACACTCACACTTGTGGGCACTCAAGGAAGCATAATCGGTTAGAGCCGAAATGAGTGTTTGTGTGTGTGTAGACAAGAGGACTTGATGCATACTTACAAGTGAGCCAATTCACTACTTAGATTCTTGTAAAGACAATTACTTGGAATTCATCTTGTTTTCACGGAATTTTCACAAGTCACAGCAGCTATTTGGGCCAGGTGTGAACCCAGGAGCCAATCAAATTGACGGAGCGAATGCGACGGAAGTCTAAAAGTCGCGCGCTGTCTAAACTTAAGTTTTTTAGTAAAAAAAAACAACCAATGGAAGATAAAATTTACGTCCCAGTTACCCTAAATAGCCACCGGAAATGTCAGTAATAAATAGAAGTTACAAAGTGCAAAAATGCACAATCAACGAATGGGGCGATGGAAGTGATTTCGGCAATAAATCACGCACAAGAAAGCATTCTTAACACACATTTCTCAACACGGGGCGATGCGAGCTGTAGCTATGCCTCACGATGTGTTCGAATTTTTTTTGAGGGGTTTGTTTCCACGACGCCATTATTTTGAAATGACCAATTTTCATGAAAGTAAGAACAAAATATATTTGCTTGAACATGGAGCCAACTTAGAATTAGGTCGATTCCTCTAATTGAATAACTTTAGTTAAAAGAACTACACTATTTCGGGAATATCGATTTTCTGGCAATACTTGGAGGTCACCCGTCTTAGTGCCGTCCAAATGGAGTCATTTTCAATGGCTGAAGCAAAGGTCACATCGAGTCCTCCAATTGGCTAGCGATAATCAAAGGGGACAATATCGATTTTCTGGCGATACCTTGGGATTAGTTTTAGAGTGGCTATTTGCCGGGACCACGGACGGCCTTGGGGCTAACGGCATATCGATTTTTATGATTGTAACAGGCAATACCCTCGAAAAAGCAGCCAAATCAACAGAAAGAAGGCATACGCGAACATGAGAATATGAACTTTTGGAACGCGCGCGGCAGATTCGCCTCCCACGACCTCTTGGCTGGGTGTCATAAGTAGAGTAGTGGGGGCGTACTTCGTGATTACCCACCTTTGTTACGTGTGTGTGTGTGTGAATGAGAGAATAAAATACTTTAAATAGGCGGAAGCAAACGGTCACTGCCAGTCGCCTTATCGTGCATTCTCGGGCTTACCTGATTGGCGGACAAGCAAGGATGACACAATAAACTGCAGTAGCAACAACAGCAACAATAAAAAATAGAAAGAGGTAGGAGGTACCTTTGTGTATCGTGATACGTTGAAACTAAAATTGAGTAAAAAAAGAGAGGCGGAGATTAGCACAACACCACAAAATGGGAATTTGATTTACTGGTTACTTTTGAATTCTCAGAACTAAGGTTTCAGCGAGTCGGCGGAAGCTGGCAGTGTGTGCATGTGTGTGGTACTTAAAGTAACAATTACCTGTCATTTACAAAGTGCTAAATAAGGACCAAAGTCAACACACACTCACCCCGTGGAACTGTGACGCTTTTTTCGTTTTCCTCGACTCTAAATGACAAGAGGTAGAGAATGAGAGCTAGGCTATCCCCTTGGGCATACAATGGTAACCACCGCGATATGACAAGCTTTTAACATCGACGAGAGTGGTGTGGAGGGCGCAGAAAAAAAACAACAGCAACAACCTACCAGATATTGCAGTTTCAGGTAAATAAGGGCCTCTTCAAGAGTGTCGAAGACACTCACATTCGGCAGGCGAATGCCGTCTAACCACTGAAAGGCCTCCGCGATGCATTTGGCCTCACTGAAAGGAGCAAAATAAACTCAGTCATTGGGAAAAGTGAAGGTGAATTCTGATTGGTGGGATGATGATGATGATGACGATGAGAGCAATTTGAACAAAAAGCTAGTGCATAGGTAAATGGGACTAAAACAGCCTCCCACTGGCTGAGCCGCAGCGTCTGGTCTTACATTCGAGAGATACGATTGCCGGTTGCCATGACACGCAGTTTCTTGATGTTGGGTCGCACAATGACGAGACGCCGTCCCAGCGCAGCCAGGTACGCCACCTCGACCAGACTTGCGAGACCACGAGTGAGGTTAGGATCGAAAACGAAGAGGAGAAGGAAGGAACGCTCTTTCGCTTCGCGCTCCAACGCAATCAGCTCCGGTGACCATTCTTCAACTTGCTGTAAGCAAAAAAAACGGGCGCAAAGTTATTGGTAGACGCTAATGGGGAGAGTGCATTGTTGTGTACGAAACAGAGGCGGGGAGTATTAAGTAGGCGTTTGCTACTTTTATTTGATGCGAGCCAGAGGTTACTAAAAATACACACGTTCGGCCAAAACATACGACTGCATTATTGCCAACGCCTAGAGATAAATGGGGATCAGTGGAGGCAGGTACTAGTTTTAGTAGCTACGTCAAGAAGGCAAGTGAGAAACACTCGAAAAGCAGACAAGAACGCATTTTACGACAACAACAGCTCAAATTCCTTAAAACACCGTACTAAGTCAAAAAATGCAGACGCGAAATCGATTTTAAGGCCTGGGTATTCGTCTAACATTTCTTTTGATTCGGGCTTAAAAAAGAGTTGTTTGCTGCCTCACGACACACACCCGACTAAATTAAAATTTTCAATGAAGGGAAATTGCGAGGGGTTGAAGAAAATAGAAAAAAAAATGAATGAATAGAAACAGGACTTACTGGGTTATAATAAGGGATCTTTTCTTGTTCAAGAACAGGGATGGCCTTTTCTTGTCGCCATGTTGTCGGGTTGCACGCACCGCCCAGAAACACTAAAGGTCATGGTAAAAAACCACAATAGCACACGTACCTCCATACAGACATTGCGGTAAAGATGGTTTTCTAAAAAGAGAAATGATGGTCAAAAAATTATGAACAAAAGGATATAACGCAGCGAATTATTTGATCAGCAATAAGCAGGATTCGGTTTTAAAAAAAAAGGTTCCAAAAAAATTTGAAAAAGCCGTGTAAAAGCTATGTTAAATTTTGTCAAGGAGTTTCATAGTAGACAACTAAAAAGCAATCTGCAGACAATTCACTAGACATTAGAGCATTTGTAATCATTCTAAGAACTTGAAAACAGAAAATAATAAATAATAAGGGGAGGTTTACCGTATGTATGTGTAAAACGTACGCACTTGCAACAATCGTATCGAACCAAACATAAACGGAAAAAACTAGTACATGGTATAGGGAAATAAACATAACGCTACGGCAATTTGTGGAGGGCAAACAATTGACAAAACAAAAACCAGAAAAAAATTATGTGTTTTTCCATTCTTCAAAGATGTAGAAATCAAAATCAAACTAAATCCAAAATTGAGGAAGACCAAGACGACCACAACGGAATCTAAGAAAATTAAGAGAGCCTCAAAATCAGAGAGCCGAATTGCAGCGCAATTTTATCTACTTACCAACAACAGCTACATTACTTATAGACACAAAAATCCTACACAATTGTAATGTTAGTAAATGAAATGAAATAGAACTTAAAACATGATAAAAACCAAACAGACTTGCCTAGGAGGTTCGATAAGAGCATTCAAATGTGATCGAATCTGCTGAGGAGAAAAGGAGCTCATAATCATTGCAAAAGGTAGGCAATCGAAGGCAAATAATATAAACTCGAAAACACAAATCCAAAGAATGTTCGATTTGAGAGTCGAATCGCCATATTGAGATCTGTAACGCGCGCCCCAACTAGCCACTGTGAGAACCAATCAAATGTTAGGTTTATTTGACTGAGTCAAGGATTCCTGCAAACTCTTAAAGCAGAGCATATAAACAATTGCTAAAGTGATTTCAATTATTATGATTGACCGTTGATTATATTAATACATACATTTATTTTAGTTAAAAATGTTATAAATTTTACATTTTGACACGAAACCAATGTTGCAAAAACGATTTGAGCAGAATACTCAATACAATTTAAGTTGATATTGCACGTGAAGTCTGCAAACAGAAATGCCATAATATTCGCGCCTAATTACTTTTTGCAAATTAATTTAATAACTAAAGTTTATAACACATCATACAACGTGACCTTTTTGCGAACTGTGTTTTTAAATTGGTTTATAACATAAAAATATGTATCAACTTTTGGTAAAGTTTGATTAAGTTATTCTGGGCTTATTAGCGGCACTAACTCTGCTTTTTAAAAAAATGATGCCAATTAAATAAACAAATATTACCTTGAAATGAACCTGGTCTCCATTACAAATGAAAAAATAGAATGACCTTGGTTATTGTATAATTTTATTCGCAAACACATTCACATTTAGTATATGAAAGTTTAAAAAGTCCTATAATTTTTAAGCAAAGAAAGCTTAGTACAAATATGCTAATATGGTTCTAATGAAGAAGTAGGTTTTATTGAAGCTGGACACGTAACTCAGATGTCTGTTTGATGTTAAATTAGCGGGACTTAATCGCGATCAGAGGATAATCAACGGATAAACGAAGCAACAGTTTTGAAATTGCAGCCTCATTTGACAAACTTTTATTTGAAGTATTTTAATAAGAGAAATTTATGCCTAATGCACTTCATGTTAAATATATAAGAACAAAAAGTTTCATATTTTACTGAAAAATTTTCAGCGTCTGATTCTTCCGATTTTTTGCAGCCTTGTATTCCGTTTTCTTCCTCTACTTTAGCTAATTTATATTGCAACCATTGGTGAAAGTACTTTTACAAGAACAACAACAGAGGACATAACTCAACAGAATAAATACTTTCATTCAAAGTTGAATGTCTCCGAGGCAACGTACACAAGTTTACTCCACTTAAGCAGAAGCACAATTTGCTGTAATCCAACCCTAGTCGTCAGAGTTCTAAAGGTAACTTCGGAGCGCAAGCTATTAAACATCCACAAAGACGGGATGTGAATATATATTGTATCAATAACAATGTCTTCAAACTAGAAGATTGTCGAAATCACACTTCCACGCAGGGAACTGCAAGGAAGCCCTACTGGGAAAGAAAAAGAACAATGGATGAATTAGTGTAGGCCGGCAGCAGAAGTCTATGGCAATATCCAGAGTGCGGCGAGGTATTTGTACAAAGCAGGAAAGGCGATTTGGTGTCAATTGGAAGGGCTCGGAGGTAGTGCTTTGGGTCGCAGCGGCGACAGAGTTTCCGCCTGGCCCAGAGCCACCGCAGAACACCCTACTGGCGGGTCACAGAAGTATCGGTCACCCAGGAGGCGGTACTTGCACATGGTGAGGCGGTAGCCACCACCACCAGCGTCAGAGTCGACGCCAAGGGCGAACGTCGCGCCACTGGGCAGAGGACCACCGTCTCGGCAGAATTGGAGCGCCACGGGCTGTGGTGTGCCCGGACCCTCGGCGAGGAAGAACTTGGCGCGAATGTTGCCCGATAGGTCCACTCCCGGCTGGTGGAGTCGCTGGTGGCCCGGTGTGCTCATCGAGGCAATGGGAATACTCCACGAGGCTCTAGCCAGGTCCGCGTTCCACGTGCCTAGTGGATGACTCTGCATTCGAACCACCCCACCGTCTACCATCAGATTTACTCGTAGGTCTTGACAGCTGGAGGGAGTCATTGGCAAGGTTTAAGCAAATGTTGATGAATTGGCTAGTCCACCATACACTGAACTTTCAACATCTGGGTAGACTCCAAGATACTCATTGGTTTACTTCCATGAGTAGCAAAGCTACATCAAGTTTTGTTTCCCCAATACTGGATAAACTCGACTTGAAGTAAACATGACTTGAGCTCAAGGAACACCTAAACACCAAGTTTAACGAAACTGACAGATTAAAGCCTCTTCAAACCAGAACACACGGTGATTGGTTAAAATTTTCGAGGCACACGCATCCCCAGGGAAGCAGGAATGTACTCACCAAGGTCACTCCAGTAAGTTTGCACTTTCAAGCAAATAACAAAAAAAACAATACTCAGATAAGCAGGGAATGCGTGCGAAAAACATTCCAGTTTCTGCCAATATGGAGGTAGCAAGATAAACAGCCTACAACTGTTCAACAAGAAAACAATGCTCTGTTAGTACCATCTAATTTGTCTTGTTTATGATAATCGGCCGAAGAAAAATACATCGACTAGATCACGGAAAACACGGTTTTATTCGTATTCATCCTGACTAGATCTGGTAACACCAATTACCTAGCCCAACTACTATTTGTCAGTAGACAGCTTTCCCTACTGGTTACTTCGATGTGAGGTCAAATATCTCAAAAAACGATTAATCTAACAGAAAAAGGCACCGATTCCACACAAGCCGGGACCTTCGCCAACGGGAGTTTACCTTGTTTCCGTGGCAACGGCGTCGCCGTTCACCGACGACAGCTTCGGCCACTGGATGAAGTAGTCGAGGCGGAAGTCCGTGGTGGCCTTCTCGCAGCGCCAGTACGTGCACATCGTGACGGGCGGTCGCAGTCCGGCCAATTCGACGGTGTAGTCGAGCAGCGAGAGACGCGTGTACGCCTCGGTGTCGGTCTGCGCGACTGCGGAGTGCGTGGCAACGAGGTAGTGGTAGAGGAGGTCCCCGGGAATCGTGACTCGGTACTCATCCTCCGCCGCCGTCTCACCCTCCACCTTTTCGCACCTACGCGACGATCAGAGAATGTTAGACAAAAACGGGGAGGGGAGAATTGCGCGAAGAACACAAGTCCACACTCACTTAACGGTAACTCCAGCAAACGTGGCCTGCATATTTTTCATTCTCGAGGCCCGACTGAAGACTAGGATGAGTGGGTTGAGGGCGGCGGTGGTGGTGGTGGTTGCGGAGGTGGCGGCGGCGTTAGCGACGGCCAATCGAAACTCGGTCAACTGGCGGAGGTCTTCACGAGCCACGGCGAGCGTTACCTGGCCGAAAAGTGACTGTTCAGGGCGCTCCATGGTAGAGAAGGAGCTGCCACCGCCGTTGGGGAATTGGGCACGCCACGTCTCTGTTAGCGCGATGGCGATTGGCAGCGACCACGTGATTGGCTGAGAGGGTGGCGGCGGCGGTGGTGGTGGCGGAGGCGGTAGGAAGTGATGTGGGGGTTGTGGAAGGGTGCGAGGTGTATCCTGCGCAACTGGGCTTGTCGTGGACGCCATAGAAGGCGAAATTGGGGCCGGCGAGACTTCAGACGGAGCATCGTCATCATCATCCAGCACGGCTATCGGTGCTTGACAAACCTAGGAAATGTTAGGCAACATTGTCTCAACGACAAAATCAAGATCAGAGCCACAACAAGCCAGGTGAAGAGCTTTCATTAGACGAATTCAAAAATACAATATTATTAAACTTAAATTCTTACACCAAATAAGTGTAAGTGGACGTTTTAGGGTCCAATTGCTGATAAAAGTGTTATAATATGCTGCAAAACGCTAATCTCAAGGTCACACAAACAATGGGCGATAAAAATCGCCGACTCGAAATCGATTTTCCTTAAATTGGTGCGCAATTTGATTGCATTTCGTGATGACTATTGGGTGTTGTAGTGAGACAACCAAATATCCAATGACGGTGATTGGATGAAACTTGCATCCGATCACACTATTGGTCCTTTCTTGTGAGGTCAACACAGGTCGACATCTTGGTGAGTGGATTGTGCGCCATCTACACACTGGCAATGCCACGATCGATACCTCTGCGGTCCACGTCAAGGTCACTGAAAACCTTGAAATACCAATTAGAATGCATCTAATTCTGTAGATTATTGAGACTTCGAATGAATGAATTGCGGCCCAGGTGGTACATAACGATGTAAAGCACATGAAATGGTTTTTAACGAGATTGAAGTAATGCTACTTGCATACCCTGTAAGTAGCGACATCAACATGGCAGAACTAACACAAACGATCAAAAGAACGACACAAGATTGGACGAATCCACAGGACATACCAAGTAAGCCGAGATTGCGTTGTACTCCTGTGAGTAAAATTCCATAATAAGCGAATATGGTATTTGCGCCAAGGTAAAAAAATAACTAAGTAAAACTCATAACTAACCAAGACGATGAACATCGGATCAACAACTGTCACCACGTCATATAAAATGTGATTTTTGTCAAATCGAGACTAGTCGGTGCTGTTTGAATCCACCATTGATTTATAAGCCTCGGGCAACACATGTTAAGAACCAATCGTGTGCATTCAATCTCCACCAAACACAGCACGACCTTGAACAGAAGTCGCATGACGCTGAAGTGAGAACTCTGAGCATTTCTCTGTCCACCTCTTCAAGGATTGGTCAATGTGTTGCGTCATTCAGGAAGCGATGTGGAGAAAAAAGGACGGGAGTAATTTCTCAAGAAGACGACCTTCTTACAAACGGTTTGTCAAAAAACCATCTTACGCCAGTATTGGGTGATTGTAAATGGTCATGTGCGATTTGAGACCAAATTCAATAAATGGCACAATGAAGGTGGAAAGTAGTTCCCGATTTCAGAAATAGAAGCAACAGTACCACTGAACACGGCCTCTGTCAGACTCCGCACTTTCACTTCCAGATTCTTGCTCCTACGACGCTGCAGCATACAAATTAGGTTCTGTAGCGACGAATAAGGGCGCAGACATATTGGGCCACCCTGGCCTCAGCCAATTCTTTATCTCTTTGCATCCCAATGCCATGCGATGAAGATAGGCAGCCAACCAGAGACAGGCACCCAAAAGAAGCGGTATATAATGAGCGGCGTGGCCAGCGTGGCGAACTCGGATGGACGGCGCCTGACGTGTAGTTCTGGCTTGTGATTGGTCAATGAAGCCATGTCTGTTGTACCAATCTTATTCATACAAGGACTCGGATATTCTACAGTTCGTTCCGAAGACGAGCATCAAGAGAGATGTTTGCGGAGGTGCGCTTCAGTTTATTTTGGAACTCATGTGTATCACAATAAAACAAAAACGTAACCTCTTCGCTCTGCGCATTAATCTCGCATTGACTCACGATGCACTTAGATGACTGTCATTTAGTAAATTTAAAGAAAGGAATCAACAGGGCAACCAAAAACATCATCGCATACCCCTTTAAAAGGGCGATTTCTGATTGAACAGGCTAACAAAGACTAACATAAGCATTGCGAAAGTGTGTCCGGTTTGAAACGGACACCAAATGTGCTAGGCCACGCATATTTTTGGCTGCGTCGACAATGCATAAACAGTTGTCCGAACGTCGTGTGAATTACGCTGTGGTCAGTGTGATTGCATGCTCCGCTACCTTTACAAGTCGCAGGACGGTAGTACTTTGTATACATGGCCACTAGGTACGGTTTTGGGACCGGGAAAGAGGGCAAACGTTAACATCATCACCATAACCACAACGAGAACACACCAACACCGCAACTAGTGGTACCTGCTCGCACAAGGACACACTGCAGCTCGGAGTCTAGATTAATAGAAACGAGAATGCACCTGAAAGCTTTTGGCACAAGTGCTAGTGAAGAAGTCGTGAGCGTTTCCATTGGGAGTTACAATCAGCCAATTATTGATAAGGCGGTAAAAGAAACCGGAGCCTCACCTTGGAGACTAGAGGCGTCTCCGGAGCCTCGGTTACGCGCTCCACGTCGTCTCGGAGATCAATTAATCGATCGTAGGTCTCGTTGGTGTCCGATGGCGCAAAGAAAGCCTCCCAGGTGGTGGCGGCGGCGGCAGCCGGAGAGGCGGGTCTGGGCGTGGGAGTTGACTCGGACGCAACGCTGTCGTCGGCAGTGGATTGATCGTCGTCTCGGTGGGGCAGACCAAAGGGGTTGAACGGTGCTGCGTCGCGCTGTGAGACGGCCATGTCGGCTAGGGGCAAAGAGTAGGAGGCGAACCAGAGGGGGTTGGACGACTTGAAGATGGCGCGAAATCACCCCCACACCAAGTAAACAAATCTCACTTTTCGCAGACACTGTCGGGTGAGGTCTGGCGCGACGATTAGACAGGGTGCCCTGTCCGGGCGGGGGCGGGAGAACAGGCACGATGGGATTGGTGCTGACGGAGTTGGAGCGACAAGTGGGGCCGACGTCAACTCCGCCGAAGGGCTTGTCCACGGATGTGTGCGGTCGTCTGGAGTCTCGCACGGACAGACTGAGACCGCGGCCTCCGGTAATCGTGCGGTCATGGGGCGTCCGACTGGACATCGGCGTCGAGAGAACAATGTCGGTGCAGTTTGGCGCTGCGGCGACGGCTGGCGCTAGATCACCCAGTGGCCGGATGTTCACCTTCGAACAAGGAGGAGAACCATCATCACCATCATTGGCTGCCACCTCGGGCCACCTTAAGAACCGTCAAACTCAACATAGTCTAACCTTAATGCCACGGAAGGTCTTGTCACTGGAACTGACGACATCTGAACCGTCCTCGGAGCTGGAAGATGGTGACTTGGAGCGTCCAGTCTCCCAGGGATTCTCTGGTCGAATGTTGTAGCCCTCTTCATCAACACCGGCCGCGACAGGTGCTTTTAGAGTGTCATTGCTGGGGCTGTTGGCTAAAGTGTAGTTCACAAACAAGTTATAACGCCACGCCGAAGGTCGTCTGTTCATCTCTACTGGACTTGATTGAGGTTATGTCGATCTCTTCAACAAGGGACAGTAGACAGTTAGAGCAACCAACGAGATTGGTTCAAGCGGTCGGCGAATGGTGCAGTAGCTATGTCGCGGTCTAATTACTAAACTGCGCAGCTTATGTTAATGACACCGCAAACTGCGATCTTCTGAGTAAGCAACATAACAGGACACTTGCAGCAGGAAATTGGTGCAACAGACTGGACAAATTCAATCTAGTCATCGACTCACAAGTTTTCCTGGGCAGACGAGCACGATTGCGCACGTTAGCGAGTCGTTGGGCGAAGGTACCAGGGCCGCCATTAAACCCGCTGCCCGCTGAATTGACACTCGCCGTGTCGACGTCAAGGCCGGAGGAGTTTTGACGATTCCGACGCTGGAAGATGTTGCCGGCTCGCCAGCTGAGGCCGGTAGAATGCGAGGCGTTGATTTCACTGAGCGAACTTTGCCAACCGGGTTCCAGTGGGCCACGGTGATTTGTCATTGGACTCTCCTGGCTACCCAGTGGTCCGAAAGCTACCAGGAAGGGAAATACTCTATCTCACATACACGCACAGACGGCGAAACAAAAGTACAACTCCAACTTACCTGGCAGAGCTGACGCAGCACGAAGGTTGTTTGTGCCAAGTGTTAGATGAAGAGGTCCAGGGGTGGAGGACGGGGCGGCCATGGCGGTACTGCCAAAAGGTGTCCTTTTAAGTTGGGCGTTGTCACTGTCACCTTCGTTGGCGTTGTGGAAGGCAGCGGCCACTTCGACATCCTCGAATTCCGCGGGAAGGGGCTCCTGATTACCGGTGCCGCGTTCCGCCACCAGGCTCATTAGAAGGTTGTCAGGTGTGAGTTCGGTGACGCGACGCTGGTTGAAATCTGACGCGAGGACTACGAAGGCGCTGTGAGCCTTACTCACATTCTCACCTAACCTCGTTAGGAACTCACACATTCGCACCAAATGCGCGTACTCCATTTGCTAGGGAGTTATAAGGGAACACATTAATTATCCATCGACAGAAAACAAAGAAAAAAGACGCTGACATGACCTAGAGTGTCAACTCCCAAGTTATTGTGTTGGTCTAATTAGGGGCACATATTCGTTTGTAGTTTTAACTCAGTCGCTAAGATCCTATGATAACCTGGTCAGAAGAATTTAATAATAACATATGAAATAGCATAATAATGTGACTATGTCTATTGCTACTATTATTGCACAAGTTTGAACGAATGCGCTTACCTCGAAGTGGTCACACGACACGCGCATCTTGTCTACAAACTGGACTCGCAAATTGTTGTATTTTTCTACAGAATATTTGTACTCATCCTGTGCCTTCTTGAGTTTCGTTTCGGCTTTTTCGATGTCTCTTGTAGAATGGGTTTCATTTAGCCGAACGCGTTCGTAATCCTTATAGCGGGAGTGGTAAAGTTCTTTGGCTTTCTGCAAATGTGTCGTAGCAACCTACAGGAAACGACACAATAAAAATCGAATAAAAACAACGCTAGATAATACGCCAAAGAATCGAATAAAAATGAAGCAATGTAAGCTGACACGGCAAACGCTATGCAGATGTTACCAAAAAATGCAACTTCTGGTCATAAAAATCTTGAAATTAGCTACCATGCTGAAAATCAACTTGGGCAAACCGCTAAACCCATAGATATACACCAATTAATAGTTAGAACAGCAACCTGAAAAGAGTGAACAACTTCTTGTGTCGTAGCTTCACTGTCCTTAAGGATTCTTTGTTTTTTCTGGAGCTCGTCTAGATACTTCTGAACATCTTTCCATAAGTTAAGGCGATCAGACTCAAAACCGCTCCGCAGCGACACCATCTTTTCAAAAAACGAAGCAAGTAGAGACCAGCATAGCTTAAAACTTCCAGCAGTACTGAAAGAAGACGCCTGTTTAGATAGTTTGCCAAGGGCCTTTGCATAGTTTTCCTCAATCGCATTCATTTCGCGCAGAAAATCACAGAATTCGTTTGTATTTTTAACATCCAGCTTCATATTTTGTATTAAAGTATCAAACCCCAAGTTTTTGTCGCCCCAGAATGTATGAGAGAACATAGTCCCGCCACTCATTTGGGATCCTAAGGACAATCACGGTAATAATTGGTTGAAGGTAATTGTATATATTGCCCGCCGTTTAAAAAATCAGCAAAGGCCGTATATAGAAGGAACAGTAAAATTTATTCAGCAAATGAGTGTAGTTAAAACCTTGTAAGAGCTGGCAAAATTACTTAGAGGTGTTCGTAAAAAAATTTCCATTATTTGTTGCGTAGAGGATATAAAAAAATGTTCCATTGAAAGTTGTGATTCTGTAAAATAAAGTGGTTACATCATGCCTTCCATATTCATCTAGGGTTAGAAAATGAGTTTTACACGATTTCATATAGCACTAATTCAACTCGCAGCCAATTTTTAAAATGAAATTTAGCTTTGTTAAATAAGATCATGGCAGCTTACATAAATCAAAATCAGACTAAATGCAAGTAAGACACCAAAGAAGACCCACAAAAAAAATGATTTTGTAAAACTTAAAGCATTTCTGTCAACGACGATGCCACAAATGTCCCAATAAAAAAGTTACACAACAATTTTTTTTATGTTTACTGTATCCTGCGCATATTGGTTTTTTTCTAGGTGACGCTATTAAAGTTTAAATATATTCAAGAGCCGATGCAAATTGAAAACTTCTCGATATACATTAAATGAGTTCACAAGCACTTAAAGAAGGTGACGTTAGTTATCATGCGTTGGCATAGGTTAACGTTTATTCGTTATCGAGGACGATAAGTGGCCAACCAAAGAAGGACACGACTGAGGTGCAGTATACAATGAGCGGCGTGGCCAGCGTGGTGGACTCGGATGGAAGGCGCCTGACGTGTGGCTCTGGCTTGTGATTGGTCAATAAAGCCTGTTCTGTTGTACCAGTCCTATTGTGTGACAACCATCCTCATTGAAATACGGGTATTTTATTGGCTGGTGGAGAGGCGTTGACAGTGCCTTTAAAAGACGAATTTTATAATACCCGAGGTTTAATTAAAAGAAGACTGGTACAACAGAACAGGCTTTATCGACCAATCCCAAGCCAGAACCACAATCAGGCGCCGTCCATCCGAGTCCACCACGCTTGCCACGCCGTTTATTATATACTGCACCTCAGTCGTGTCCCTCTCTGGTTGGCTGCTTATCTTTCTCGCATGCCATTGGAACACAGAGAGACACAGGATTTACTGCGGCCAGGTGGTCCAATATGTCTGCGCCCTGATCCGACGCCACTGTAGAATACCCGAGCCCTAATAGGTAAAAGACCGGTACAACAGAACAGGCTTTATTGACCAATCACAAGCCAGAGCCTCACGTCATGCGTCTTCCATCCGAGTCCACCACGCTGGCCACGCCGCTCATTATATACTGCATCTCATCCATGTCCTTCTCTGGTTCGCTGCCTACCTTTCCCGCATGCCATTGGATCGCAGAGAGACACGGGATTGGCTGAGGTCAGGTGGTCCAACATGTCTGCGCCCCAATCCGACGCCACACCACACCGCAATTTTTCTCTGGTTCCTTAACAGAATTTTTCCCACACTTATTATTGAACCGAAGTAAAAATGAAATTTTATTATTTCGCAATAAGGCTTAATTATCTTGAAAATTGTTGCCCTTCTTTTTTCCTCGCTTTTTTACTTTTTGATCGTGGTGAAACCTGGAATAACTTAAATGAATTATCCCCTTACCTAATCAAGGAACCGGTGGCACTTGTGTTTATTTTTGTATACGTATTTTTTCCCACCTTTCTTTGTGCTGCCACATTTCCGGTTAGACTCACTAAGCCTCTCTCCCTTTAAAACGTTTCTCCCTGTTTTGATTTTCATTCCTGAAATGATCCTAAGTAGAAAGTGGTAAATCAATTAAAAAGCTTCTACTTTGGATTCATTTCTGATTAATCGAAGTAGCGAGACTAGAAGTCGTAGCCTTGGACACCTTACCCCTTTATCCATTTAGAAGCCTAATTTTCAGTTTTTCTAGGTAGATGAATTGATTTCGCTCCAGTAATAAGTGTCAGACCTGCATTTGCTTTGCGTAAACTTATGCGTCATGTATGCCCACTGTCGGATCTTGATCATCTCTACTTACTCATAAAGTTATTTTTAAAAGGCCTCTTTCCCAGCTTAGAAACATGTGATGTCTTGTGAATACACCCTAAGAGCCATTGCATTTCTACTTGAATTTATCTACTACCGTGAGCATTCATTCCCTAGACTCGGCCTGTTCATGATAAATCAGGCAAATTTTACTTCAAATTCGATAATGGGAATACTAGTAGGAATTTGATCGTCGATCGTTAGTGGCTAGACCTTCGATGTTGTAGCCTAACCAGTACAATCAACGTTGTTTTAGGCTCTTCGATGAAATGAGTCGTCCCCCAACTTGCCATTTTTACCAAGCCGGGTCGTGTCTTAATGGCGACTCGTGTGCGTTTTACCACCCAACCCAGCGTTGCCGCTCCTTCACAGCTGACGGCTGGTGTCCATACGGTGTGCACTGCCACTTCTGGCACGATCCCGAGAACTCCGCGCTTGCGACCGAAGATGGTCAGCCAGTTCAGAAGATCTGTCGTTTCTTCCTTAATGGCCAATGCAGCTACGGGGAAATGTGCGCTTATTCCCACCAGGTTGACGATCTAACCAACGGCGGTGAGTTTGCCAATAGGCTTACTCTTGCCGAGTATCGCCAGCAGCGTCAGTTGTACCGGCAGCATCAGCAGCTCCAACTGCCGAGTCACCGCCCTGCGAGTCGTTCCCGGCCTGCCCCTCTCAGTCCCGCACAGCAACCCACCTCCAGAGCTGTGGTTCCTCGACCAACAGCCCGATTGGAGCAGGCCTACGTCGATGCGCTGCAGCCGGGAGACTTGGAGAAGATGCGGGAGCTGGAGGTCGATAGACTCCTGAAGCGATTCCCCCCCACCAAATTGAAGCACATCTCGGGCACGGAGGATGTTGAGTCCTTCTCTCTCATGTTCTCATCCTCTGATCCCGATTGGGTAAGCTGAGTCGTCAGCTCATCGTGACTTTGCGCTACTTCTCCATTACCTTTCTGTCTGTTTTGTAGTCTCATGAAATCAAAAGCATCATAATTAACATCACCCTCCCCCCTGACTACCCACTTTCTCGACCGGTTTTAAAAGTTCCGCGCACCTCCGACCTTCCAAGTGCTGTTACAAAGTAAGCTGTGCGTTCATCCACCCTTGCCATGTCTTTTGGGACCTCTGAAATTTCTTTTCTCATTTCACGCTCCTCTATGTATTCTTACTTGTTGCGTTGCGTTCTTTTTAGCCATCTAAATGAGGCAATAGACACGTGGGTTAACGAGCGTCAAGTGGCCAACGAATCGGCCAATAAGGTGGCGCTATTCCTGCGTGCCTTCCTGTTTTGGTTGGACAAGAAACTGAATGAACTCCTAACAGCGGGATACAGTCTAGTAGGTTCGGATTATGCGTAAGCTATTCTTCTTGCTAACCTCCGTCTTGCGTTTTACCGTCCACTCTTCTTGTTTTCCTCTAGGTATCTGAAAACGACACTCAGGAGCTTGACGGTGAACGTCTCTTTCCCATTTCCGAGACTTTTAGCCCATGTCTGAACGGCACAAGTAGTTCCTCCAGCGAATCCTCGTCCGACGATGAGGATGATGATGACGACGCCTCCACCAATCGCATGTGCCCCCACAACAACACACCTGATTTGCTAAACCTCGAAGCCACGAGCGACGATGAGAGCGAAACGGAGGCTGGAGGAGGCGTGGCATCGGGTTCTGTGTCTTCTGCGACTGTTGTTAAACAAGAAGTGACCTTTGAGGGCTTGGATTTTCGTGGTCAGGCTGGCACCTGTTTGTTTGTGCGTCTCCCGGTGTCTTGTACGTGTTCCCGGTGCAAATACGTCTTCGACTGGGTCTTCCGACTTCCCGGTCAACAGATTGGGAAACAGGCGATTTTCAAGTCAACTCCGCCCTACACTACAGCATGTCCACGTTGCAAGCAACCAATAGGGCTGGAGTTTGAGGCGTCTCTGGTTCACGGGTTCTCGCCGTTGATTGGCACCTTTGAATTGGCCAATTGCGTCTTATCCGATGTGCAAATTAGGCCAGCCGACGCGATGATACACTGCACTAACTGCAGCTCCGATGTGAAAACAACGGTAAGGCTCAAGTCCGCTTAACTCCATGCAACCGCATTAAGTCTCGCGCTTTCTTGGGCTTTACTTGTGTCTCCGTGGTGTTTGTGAAACTAATGCGATCTTGCTGATCGAAAATGTGCTGGCGAACCGTTTAACATTAGAGGTTGTTTAAAATGTGCCTTGGCAACTATTGCCGCGCCGTTTAAATTGACCTCCACAATGTCACCCGTGGAAATTTCGCTCTTTTGTAACCGAATTCCCAAGGGGCTTTCACGTCAATGTAAATGCGTCTTCGGTGGCCTGGTGGTGCAGTCTTGTCGACGCCGCATAACCCCTACTTTGTTGAGCTCAATTCTCAACTTATTGATCGATTAGCATGAATCCCCAGTTCAGCCAATCAATTACGAGGCAGCAGGCTGATCCGACAATTAGCTAATGTCGTTTCCTTTACTGTAATCATTTCCTTTTCTCCCTTCCCCCCTTAAGGGCCTACAACAGGACCGCGTTAACACAAAACGCTGCCAAAACTGTCATTCTCTCTGTGGAATACTTTTCACAGATATTACGATCTCCAAACAGCTGCCAGCTCCCTCAATCAGTGAGTTCGCTTTACGTGTGTGTGTGTGTGTGTGTGCACAGAGCCTTTACTGACATGTCCGAATAACGTTATCGATTGTGCTATTTTCCCCAGCACTTTGTACTCATTCCTGTGACCATGAGCTCATTCGATCTGATTTTCTATTGGTTGGTTTATAGGCAGACGATTTGCTGGCCTATCAATCGGTCAAACATCGAAGACACAAAAAGATGGACGGCCAAAGACCGCAGTTGCCTCTAACGTGCCCTTCGTGCTTCAGAAAGGCACTCCTCTACCAAATAACGGAGCTTGCAAGCACTACCGGAAAAGCTTTCGCTGGCTCAGGTACACTGCTCTACTTCCTCTTCTTTTTTCCAAAGAATCACCAACTCCCCATGATCTCCTGACCCCCCAGGCCTATTTCGTCTTACCAGGTTCCCGTGTTGTCATCGAGCCTTCCCGTGCGACGTCTGTCACGATGCGGAAACAGCTGGCGTCCATGAAACTCTCTACGCAACGCGCATGATATGCGGCTTCTGCTCCAAGGAGCAGGCGTTCGTGGCTTCGCAGAAGTCCTGCATCGCCTGCCACAAGGACCTGACGGGAAGCCACTCTAGTCACTGGGAGGGCGGACGGGGTTGTCGAAATCCCGTGAAGATGTCCCGCAAGGATAATCGGAAGTACGCGAGGCAGAACAAGTGACGGATTTTGACCACTTCGTGCTTCCCTAGAACTTACTCCCCATTGACTAGATCGCAGATCATCTGAATCACGTTAACCGATGTGCCTGCTGGCTTTTATTTCCTGTCTTCTCTCTTCTGTGCCCGCTGGTATTGGTTGATCGAAAATCGATTGACTAAATTACATCTATTGATGAGACGAGTGGGCACGAGAACAAAATACACAAGCTTAGATATGTGTGGATTCTTGTTGTATCTGATTTTGGGGTTGTAGTTCCATCGATCAGTCAGTCATTTGTTAACCTCAACTCACCTTATTAGCCCCGATGTTTATCGTGGATTATCACTACGTGTGACAAAATGCTCCATTAAACCTCGGTGTTGGCACATTTAAGACACACTGTTTTATACCTCTGAGGTATCAACTCAGGCGTGCGAACGCCACACGAAGACTTGGTTAAGCTTTAACTAACGGCCTCGTGTCCGGTCTCTTTCCCTCCTTGTGACTTTCGTTTTGCTGTTGGCTGCGGTTGCAACTTCAATGCCCTTAGTACTACATTTACCGGTTACTGAAATCAAGTCTAAGTTGAGAGTTGAGTTATTAGGGGTCACCAGTTGACCCTTGGACCGATGAACTGAATGATCTAAACCAAAAGAAGAACCTGTGTAAGACGAAGCTCTGGAGTGTCGTTGTCTGTGAAGATAAAGTCGTTAGCACGATATTGTGAACATGAC
Source organism: Mesocestoides corti (assembly GCA_900604375.1). Taxonomy (NCBI): domain Eukaryota; kingdom Metazoa; phylum Platyhelminthes; class Cestoda; order Cyclophyllidea; family Mesocestoididae; genus Mesocestoides; species Mesocestoides corti. The sequence goes on from UXSR01000058.1 coordinate 53,459, forward strand.
AAATTAAATATAGCAAATTTTTTCCTAATTCGACCCTGCCTCATCTTTATGTTCAAGTATTGTCAGCTATGCTTATTAGTTGCTATCTATCTGGCACTAAGTACATTCTTGGTGAAATACATGCATTTAATCTGCAGACTTACACTTTGAACAGCATAAAAAAATTTCAAGTTTCACAAGCATTATGCTTTAATGTTTCGAGTAGTACCGTCATCTGATCAGTTCAGATAGGGCAATGAATAATTTCTTGAGCAAATTTAATAGTGAATTTAATAATTTAGCCATCGGAATTTTTTACTGATTCACTAAAGTTTATTAAAGTTGAAATGCATTTAATATGTCATTCTGCTGCAGCAAAAAAAGTGTGAAACAAGTGAGAGACTGCCCCAAAATGAGGAGCCTTCGTTAATTAGCCAATGAACTTCACGTAGTAGAAAGCAATATGTCTAAGCGCCTTTTCGATTTAGTCTTCCTTTTCCATTTAATTTACTATTATTGCATTTAGTTACAAATTGGTAAATAATTAGCACTTAGACTTAAAACAATGCGCTTGTGCGATAACACTATCAAAAACCAAAAACTAATAGCTTAAACGAAAGGATGAATGACAGACTAAGGTGTTTCAGACGTCAACTTTGAAAGTAAGCTGTCTATAAAAATTATATCAAAAATGTGTCACGCACGCTACCTGACATGCCATTAATCAACAATCATGCCTAGTCAACTTTTTCCATATTCTTACTCTTTTAGTCGTGCCCAAGAGCTAGAACATAGATTTAACTTTTCTCTCGGAACGCATCAACAAGTCGGCTCTCTCGCCCTTCTATTCGCCATTCTATTCAGGGAATAAACCATTTTCGGAGTTTTCAGTCTTCCTCCGTGTTATGCTCTGTGTGTCTGTCGGGATCATGTCCCTCCTACGGTACATGAATAATATGTCTATCTTCCTAGATCCTACTAATGCTCGCGCAATAAAAATAATGTTGCTGAAATACATATTCATAGTTAATGTAAATTAGTTATGCTATAATCAACTTACTAGCAAATATTTTGCAAATTATACTTTTCTGCAAATTTTATTTAAGTTGATTTTGCCATAAACAGACAGGTCGTTTCCATTTAGCATTCTTATTTGATCGAATTTTGGAAGCAGAAAAGATGTAAATATGAACACGTGACTTTTCTCACAAATGTTAATTATTATATGGATCTTTTTTTAACGTCTCCTATAAGTGTGCTGCATCACCTTTCAATAAAAAAAGTTGCAATCTGTTGTTTATACACATTGCCAGTCGCGGTCCGCCCGACTTCGTTGTCCCGGCTTATTGGTGGTAATTTCGAGAGATGGTACGGATTTTGTACTCATTATGATCAGTTATTCCCTCATTTTTTTGCTGAGCCGTTATCGGTTTGCTGTGAATACTTGTTGCCGGTTGAAATTACAATTATTGTTCAAGCGTTTCAATTTTGTCATCCATCATTATAACTACCGAACCCATGTAAATTCATGCTTCTAAGTCTCAAAAGGCAGAGCAATCTCTTGGCTTTTCTTATGTCCAGTACAGATTTTTTCGTGTAACTCTTTAAAACAGGCAGTCGTATATCATAGAAGTTAGTTTTAGCCCTAGTCTTGGTTTTCTTCTTTCACGTTCGCTGAATTGAATTTATGTCCAAAACTAATTCCTAATTAATTCTTGTGATGTTGTTGCTGTTTTTATATAACCTCAACGTGGAAGTTGGTTGGCCCTGTAATTATACTACTCTGATCTTTGTGTAATATACTTAACACTAATGATTTATTCACTAAGTCTCTTCTAATTATATAAAGCCCTTTTAAGATATCATCCCGTATAACATTTACAGGACGTCTTCCTGGCTGTTCGCCGCAAGAAGACCACCATTTTTCTGAGCCTTAAGGAAAATGCTGAAGTTTTGGAAGTCAAACAAATGATTGAAGGAATTCTCAAAGTTCCTCCCGAGGACCAACTTCTACTTTTCCAGTCCACAGCTATGTACGATCATAAACCGCTCGCTCATTATGGCCTCACTGATCAAACTGCTCGCGCACACAGTCCTGCCACTCTTGGACTGTGCCTTCGTGATCCTGGTGAGAAAAATCGCCTACTTCTTGTGATTTCTAATCGATAGTAATAAATTGCACATTTTTGGTCGTACCTCTTTAGACACCGAGCAGTTTGAGGCTCTTGATATTACGCCTTATTCGAACCCCCCTGAGTTGCCGGAGGTTATGCGTTGTCAGGAGAATCAGCCTCCGCCGTCTGTCTCCACCGTCTCCAACCCCACCGCTCAAGCCGAAGCTGCTGCGGCCTCACGGCCCTAGGACCGTCGCTACGCCATTACCCTAACCATCACCACCGCCATCATCTACCTCTTTCCTCTCTCTCTCTCACGTGCTCCCTTCTCTGCCATCGCTCTGTGTGCGTATGTCTGCGCAAACACTGCCCCCCTCCCTCCCAATGTTGGTCGCGTTTACCATCTTCCTACCACCTCACTTTTCTCTTCTTCGTCCTCTTTCTCTGTCATACCGATTAAACACACGTTGGCTAGACAACTTGGTTTTTGTTGCACGCAATAAAGTTGGTAGTGCCTCACTTGAGGCACTCATCATTCTACCCTTGCCCAGTTTAGTGGCTTGTTCTCGCAGATGGAAGGCAAAGTTAGCTGACCTTGTGGTAATCCTGTTAGTGTGATGTGGGGGGGGGGCGATTTTTGTGTTCACTGCAATTGTCGATCATGCTGCCATTAGTGCAGATCGGATTGATGGGTGGGCAGGTGATTAGTTTCTGTTTTTTTGTGAAACATGGCTTATTATTTTTAGTGTAGAGGGTGTACTAATTACTCGCAGACATTTTACTTTGTGTTTAATCAGTAACACATTCCGCTATTATTGGTCAAAACCGAACCAGGTTTGATTTTTTTTCTGGGCCGACACCACCACTTTCATAACATCTGCTCCGCTGGGTGACAGCGAATGGTTGTAATCAGCCGAGATTTCACGCTTCGCAGCTGTTTTCTCATCTTTTTTAGCACCAGCGAATGTGTCATTTGCTGACCTAAAAACCCACATTGACACGATTGTGTCTAGATTCAAACGACTAGCACGAAATACGATTTGACGCTAAAATGTGCACAGATTTTTAAACATTTATTTAATTCTGAAAAAAAAATTCTGTTAGCTCTCGCCAAACCTCAGGCTACGTGTGGATTTCCTCGCAAAGCATACTTACAAGCTTCGAGGCAATAATTTCACCAGAAATTTCACACACATCTAGCGTTTTGAAGTTTTGGACGACCAGTTTCCAGGAGTTCGTAATCACCTCCACCCTTCTTTTCGGCGTCGATGTACTGGTTTGCCTAGGGTCTACTCACGACACCTTTCCTAGGTTTGGGATTCTTACATAGAACCTACTATTCCTCACCCGTCACAATTGTCCACAAGTAGTTCATTCGCCAACCTAAGAAGTATTCGGCCAACTCATGTGGGGACAGCGTCCAAGTTTTCGGCTTTTCCAATTTCGTGCAAACTCTCGCAATTAACTGTTTTCATGACTTCTAACTGGGCTGCTGTAAGCTCTTGTTGTGTTTGAGTTTGGTTCTCATTCTGTACCGCGTTCAATTTTGCATTTTCGAACTTTCAAGGCTGCCTGGGAAGTAGCTGGTCACCAAGATTAAAATCACCACTTCTAAAGCGTTTCCTAAGACAGTGCCGGCACCAAGAACATTAAAAATTGATTCCCATGCTTTAGTCTTTTTTTTCTTGTTGGAGTTCGAATACGCTCAATGCCTGTTGCCATCGAAAACTCTGCTATTCTGAGAGGCGATCTGTTCTAAAATTTCGTGTTCGATCCTTTCAAAATTATAAAAGAACACAAGAAGTATAATTTTATGCCCGAAGAAAACGTCAATCCATATTAGGCCCCACATCTAAATCCACTGGAGAAAATATTGATTTGTGTAACTGCTGTTGAAACCTGGGTTAATAATCGTCAGGTTTGAATGCTGAACCGTTTTATTTCCCACACGTTTGGGGCTTGCGTCTGAATTATCTAACACATCCTACTTAAACTGGCACGAGTAGGACGTGTACACGCGTGCAGTGATTTATGCAGCGTTTGATGCTACTTACTTTTGTAAGTAGCAACTATGTTCCATCGAAAAGAAGTTGCAAAATCACGTTCCAGAAAAAAAACACTAATTTAAACGTGAAACCATGCCCGATAAAACGGTGATAGAGATGGTGTGACGCAGTAACTCACGTGTTCAGTTCTAACCTAACTCATATGGATGCATTTCCTCAAACTGTTGAGCTACTCAATGTAATTATGATTAATTAAGATGAACGTGGTATTTGTTTTCATACTACTTCATGCTTGGAATTTATTTGAATCCAAACCTTTGACGTACCTCTCCTTATAAATTATTTTCGAAAACAATTTCAATCTAATGAAATTAAATTTTCTCAGAATCGATATAGGTTTATTTACACGAGATCACATCTGTCAAACTTCAGTAGCTAGGATTTCAATGTAGGTCTGTGTTTTATTGCATTGGAAAAAATTTCGTCTTTTTCTGTGATAAATCCTACTTATGAGAGATCTAGGCTAAAATTGCACATGAAAATCGTTTTTATTGGTCATAAGCTGATTGTGCTCCAAATTAATTGGCTAATGAACTCAACCTGTGATTGGTTATGTCACCTTGTTTTGTTAGCTGTCAGGCCAATCGATTTTTATTTTGTGATGCCCTCCTGTTAGCAACCGTATTTCAAATCTAATTATCTCACACTTCTTATTCTAAGAAAAATCGGCTGTTTACAGAGTTAAAAAGGCCACTTAGGTAAATAAAAAAGTCTGTTATTCATGCTTCATATATTAGGCATGTGGTACTCATAATTATCGAAATGATGTGGAGCGATGTTAATGCTTCATTTATGGTGTGAACGAGATGTTCCACCGATATCTCGGCCATACAAGGGATTTGAGCAGTTAAAATTTTCCGTTATTATTTGAAAGTAAAGTGTCCGGTAACCGGTAATTTGTCTCTCTTTCACGGTTTTGTGAAAGTACTATTCTCGACAACTCAGTACTCGTGTGAATTTATTGTAAACCAATAGGCTCCGAGCTGTCCCATTTCGGGGGCACTTGACCTTGGATGTGCGATTTAAACAAGAAAGACGGCGTAGTTTTGATCTCACAACATGTCGCAATCGAGTAGATCACAATGATCCTGTAATAATTGTCAGAAAACTGGGCAATTCGCAATGTGACCTAGGATTTAATTTGTAATGGAAGTTATGGCACATTTGATAACTTACCGCCTTGCAATGGCTCTTTTAACTGGCCGATTGCAGTTGGTTTCTTGTATCGCCAATCAAAAACAAGTTGGTATCACTCACAAAATCGAAATGATTCGTTTAAAATTAATTGTGCGCTTAAACTACACGCGGCACACCACTCACGCATTGTTTTGGATATTTCAATCTCATCAAAAGATTCCGGAATATGTCGTATCATAGTTTTCGGACACTCAAATACATTTCAATATGTCCATATCCCTGAAAACGCGGAACACTCTATTTGCAGTGTCACTTGATTCTATTAGGCAGTATTTTGACGTATTTTTTGACCTTATCTCGTCTTAGTTAACGCTACCCTACAACTCTCTAATTAACAACTAGGTGGAGCCCAAAAATAGAAAGAAGGCAAGCCACAGTGGCTTTGTGTGAGTGTGGGTGCGCGTGCATTACAGCCAATCGATAATAGTAACCAATAGAAAGTAGTCATTATAATCGATGGCGACAAGTCGGCATAGGACCATGTGATTAGATTCATTGGCATAGCTAAATTTCTCACATGCCACACAAACCAAGCTTCCAAACTTGCGTTTTTTCCTATTTGATGGTTCCGTAAATAATCTGAATTTGTGTGGATAAATAAAGTCAGATGCCTACAAGGGATATTTCCATTCTTATTAATTACTTGCCTTTGTTGTTCCATTTTCAATTACCCAAGTTGTTGTTAGGGGTCGAAAAACGAAGAGCGATGCATGTAAACCAATTCCATGTTCTGCAATTGATCTGATTTCTAAAGGTAATATCTGAATTCGGGTAAATCTCGACTACGAGATTCGTCTTAATTAAATTAGCAAATTCTCCAATGGAATGCCGCGATTCTCTACGGGTTATCGTAAATTTAGCACAGGCCTGTTAAAATTGTAAAATGTAGATGATTTACCGCGGTGGATAGTTTGTGGAGGTGGATGAGTGATATTCCTGCCAGAAAGCTGATTGGTACGTGTCAGTCACCTCGGCCTTCCATTGGTCATTGGACACGAGCCCCTTGTGACAACGGCCACGCGTCAGCACACACCGACCAATGGTGTTTAATGGCTGAACAAACGATTGTTTACCTTGGCATGTCGCCTTCTCACGATCCACGTGGCCGTTAGCTACAGCGAATATTATTGCATTTTGGTTACTTTCACATATTAATTGGCCTTTTAATGACCGAATTTCCACTAAAAATGACTGTATGCGTTTACCAAGGATCACACTGATCGATTTGATCTTTTGTCCAACAGAGTTGAGACGCAAGTAGCCCTGACCTTGGAGCAAGACATCCAATAGGATTTGCCGGGAGGCCGAATCGACCAATCAAGTTTAAGTCTGAGGCCCGGGCACAACCAAAAAACATAATTTCCACTTGGTATGTACAGTATTTATAAAAGTTTGCTACTCGCTGAATACAAGTGGTGTTGTGTTGGAGTGTCAAAAATAGAATCATAAAATACGTATCACACGGCTGCTTGTGGGTGTTGAAAAGAGTATCAGCGGGTGAAGGGGTGACATTGAGAAAAAGTGAGGGCAACACACAGTCAAGCGCAAACGAAACACGTCTGTACAGCAGGAGACGGATTCGCAGGGGGGGGGAATATTGCTCAGAGGAAAGGCTTTTGCGGCAGCGAGTGCTTGTAGGGCGCCATTTGGCAACCAGGATTGGTGGAACGGCGGTGCTCAGAGCCACAACCTTGACTGTTCACTGGAAAGGGGGTGTCGTGGAGCAGTTCTCGGGGGTCAGTGGGCCGATGTATAAGTCGGTATTGATGCCGCGTGCCTGGTATCCTTTCCAGCTTTCCGGGCTTGTAATAGAGCCTGAAATCATCACGCTAGATTGTTACGAGTTGCTCGACCAATAGGAACGCCAGATTCGCAGGAGCGCGCTATTTGAACTGGACCAATAGCTAACGTGGCCACACTGCAGTTGGACATAATTACACGATTAAAAAAAAGCTAAAAAAACCTGCAAGCTTGCATTTTCCTCCTCGATTTACCCTTGCACACTAGAGTACGGTGAGGATGTGCCGCCTTATTCGTATTATACGGTTGTCTAAGGTTTTGTGTGCGCGCTCAGCGTCTCACGCGAAAACAACAATACGTGGGCTGTGGTATCAGGGCCTGTGCACATACTCCTCGTTACAGCACGCGAGGTGAGGGCCATTCGTGAGAATAGGCTCGCCTTGTAAAATCACACACGCTTTCAGCGTGTGTCTTGAAATTGACGGCGCCTGCACGTCAACAAATTCTGCAGTTTAAAGGCCCGAAGATTGCACAACTAAAGACCTAGGTGAGTTTACGGATTGAGGAACCCTACGTTCCAATTAGCGTGACTTGCATACCTGAGGCTTCGTGAGAGCGAATCGAAGCTCATTTTGAAGTTGTTCTTGTGTTCACCCCAGAGTCTGGTCAGCTGTTCTGGGTTCACAATCTGAAAGACCTGCTTGGGCTTGTCTACCCACTCGACACAGTTCTGTCGCGTGGTGAGTAATTCGAGAATGAAATTGAGGAGGTTGTGCTTGCGTCCACCGTTGCGTGGGGCACAAGTCTTGCGAGGGCGTTCCACCGTGGCCGGTGCCGTGTTGCCACGTGGTCGACGCTGATTGGCTCCGGGCAGGGAGTTGCTGTGACCGCGACGCACCGAATACCCCTGATTCACTCGGTGTCCACCTTGTCGGTGACTTAGCCTCGTCGACGACGCAAATCCTCCCTCCTCGTAGCGCGCATCGAGGCCAAATCGATCATCATAATCATCATCGTTATCATCCTCATCGTCATCATCATCAACGTAGCGTTCGTCAAAGTGACCGCCAGCGTCGGAAGAGGAGAGGAAGTCGTTGGCCTCTCGCTGAGCGACACGTTTATTAAGAATTCGGTGAGAGACCGGAGATGAAGATGGCGAGCGTGCTGGTGGTGGTGGCGGCGGAGGTGATGCGGACATGGAGTTGGCGCGAAAGAACGGACCTACAAATGGGTCCTTCGTACCTACGTAAGGAACTGATGGACTGACGACATCGCCGCCGTTGTCACAATCGTGTAAAACCAGTCGTCCGTTATAGCTGTCGCCCCAATACAAGCCGTCTAAATTTCAAAATTTCATCGATTAATCAAGGCGAGAAATCGACAACAGATAAAGTCCGATTCTCTGATTGGTCAGATTGTTAGGTGTTGTGTTGGTCTTATTCTGACAGGGATTGGATATTAACAAAAGAAAGTATGGGTGCTAAACGGATGTGCAGCTTGATTGCTAACCGACGGTTACACCTCATAAACAGTGGCAAATCCGTGTTCACCAAATGCATTAAACCAACCTTGCATATTTTTCGACAATTGTGGCGGCGGTGGTGTGCAAAGTTTTGAAGCGTATTCCAAAGTACGATAGCGCTTGAGTTCCAGGAGTTGGTTGCTTGGTGTCACTGAGTGCCTGTAGAATTCCTCCTTGACTGGAAGGTTTGGTGAAGGCTCGCTAAGGGGGAGATTCACGTTGAAATACTCGTCCCTCCCTTGTCTCCAAAAAGGGGTCGCACGAGGCGACAGGCTCTCACAGACGGAGTCAGAGTTGATCTCACTGGGTGTGAGCTGAAGCGAGCCGAAGCCGCTGTCGAAGCCGTTGTCCTCGTCAAACTCTTCCAGCCTTGGCGGCTGACGATCCACAGGTCTAATGAAGCAGTGTTGCGCCTGTGACGGATCCTCTGGGTTGTCAAGGCTACCGAAGGCCGCGTGGAGGTCCTCACTCTCCGGAAAGTCGTTAGGCGCGAGACGGGAGAGTCGAGGTGCGCGATAACTGGTAGGAGATGTTTGGGCGTTGAGGTCGAACATGCCGCTGCCCTCATCTTCGTGTTTGGCGTTCTCCATCAGAAATCCACCTACAACGATTGCACACAAATTGTCGGGGGAGGAAGGGGGTGCATTTGAGGCTTGACAACAATGGTGCTTGTTAGAAATAAATTACCAAGCCCTCTGCGCTGTTTTAACCTTAACCATTGTTTGCAAAAGTTATGTGGGCTTCCGAGGAAGGCCGAGAGTGCTATTTGGTCGACATAGCAACACAGCGAGGTGAACGCCTTTGTTTGAGACAGTCAATGCGCGTTGCTAAGGCCCTTGTAAGTAACAGGACCATATGTGTTCTGCCTGGCTATTTAAATTATTCTTTTTTCTGGGATACGAGGAATAAATGATCGACCGCTTTATTTGCCAAGTCACATTTTTCTTTCAAATTTAAGAAATGTCTTATTTGCATACAAGGGTGGTGCGCGTTATTTAACTAAATGTGATATATATTTTGCTTATTTTTAGGTAAAGATAACCCCTATTAAAAGAATTATCTTGCTACCGACGATGGTGATGATGATGATATTGGCTTTTAGCCAATCGATGCATGAGCGTGAACCCGATTGGATCGTCGTTGGGCACAAAAGCACCCGTGTTTCAGTGAGAAAATGAAGTAGAGAATTTGCAATTTGAAAGACCCAGATAAAAACAAAATTATTGCACAATGATAAAGTTTTTTTACAGTAACTGAGCCACTTGATCGTGCAGAAAAAACTGAATTGTCATCGCGCACAAATGACTTTTTGATATGTCCACGAGGACGTGAACAAACGGAATTGATTAGCAAGTAGAGTGAAGACATTCAGGTGAAGGTAACTCCTAAGCCGACTACCATGGATCTTGAGTGGTAATGTTGGTAAATTTAGAGGGAAAAAAACAAGTTGAGTTTGATGGTGACATCAGAAATTAAACAAGAATTTGTGTTCCATTATAACACCGATGCAAACTCACAGATTGAATAACGAAGGTTGCGACAGAAGTCAAGCACGTGTTTATATACTACGAGGGAAGGCCGTGTTATTGGCTAGACGGATTATGAAACCTCGGGAACTCAATTAACGACGACGCGGGCTACTCAAATTAAGCCGAAGCACATTGCAGCTCCAATGACAGACATGTTTGCACGAGAGCTACTTATTTGACATATTTCTGAGCATTTGCTTCAAAAAACACCGCTTATATTGACCAAACGCCACCTGATTTTGGATTTTATTGGTTACTTTAAATCCGTAAAGGGATCAATCAACCAAGTATCCTTTTGTATCCGTCAAAATCAATAATTTAAAGCGAGACTAAGGGTTTTTTGTTTTGCACAGCAAATTTTCCAATTTGATGCATCTCAGTGATGCAAATTTAAGTAAAAATCGATAAATCGATGCACAACCCCAATAAGACGTTAATAAAACGCGACTCATTCAAAGTAGTGTGTTTTCGCGCCTGTTTTAAGTCGTCTTTTTTTAATCCTACATAGAAAAGATTGCATTTTTTTAGCAAATTGAGTCATGGGCTATGAACAGACCATGCAAAAATGGAAGAATCGCGCTTGTGTTTTAATTTGATTAAGTTTATCACAGGACTAACATTGGTTGCGTCAGGGCTGATTATTTTCGATCTGTTAGGCCTCTGTTACCACAGCGCGCGTGTGTGTGCGCTCGTTAAAACAAATTTGGTTGCGTTGTGTGCAATTGGGCCAAAATTGAAGACAAGGATGACGCAAGTGAGTGCCACGTTACACGTGATTGCGCCACCAATGATCACTCTAGCTTACAAGGTCACCGACAAATTACTTCGAGTAGAAGAGGACCAATCAGCCAATGATCTGGTTTTACGATGTATACGGGGTTGCAATTTGGGTAAAAATTAATACAAAATGGAGATCTTTGTCAGTGTATGCTTCTTTTTTTTTCAAAAAAAACATTTTAGCTACTGTCCAATCTTGCGTAAATATTGTGCTTTCAATAATAATTAAAAACTTGGTGTTCAGTTGAGTGGCATCAAACAGAATGTGCTGAACACTAATTGAAAACTCCGGTTGCCAGCATTTCCCGTTGTTTAAAACAAGCTGTTACAAAAACTGTGCGGAATTAAAACAACAACTAAAGTGCTTCATCTTGCACCTTAAAATGACCCTTACAATGTCCCGTACTTAGATAAAGGCAGTCAGAAAAAGCCTATTACATAACATAATGTTTGTGTATTACACCTTGTTAATCGATCTGCAAGGAAATAGGGAGAATCACGTCATTGTGACATCATCAACCAATTACAGTGTGGGCCAAAAATGCCCATTGCATCTTTCTGACCAATGAAATTTTTTTTTGGCGGTAATGGCAAAAAGGCTATTTCCCAAACCGACAACAATTTGAGCAGACCGATCATCAGGCTCGAAAATCAACTACCCCTTCAAGATGACATCGAGGAGCATTCGACCGAATCTTCCAGCAGTTCAGCAGAGTAAATGTCACTTTCCAGGGGAATAAATGTTGTCCTAGCTGAAAAATCGGGCAGTATTTCCCAACTCTGCTATTCACAGTACTTGAAAATACGCTGAAACGTCAGTGTTCATGGTTCAAAAGATGGTAGCATTGTGCGGTTACACACAAATTGTGTCTTTGGGTGAAAACAAGAGGCGGTGAGATTCGAGTATGAAATACTAGTCGGCATCAAAACGAGAGGTACCTTAAACGCCGTCAAGCCATGTAATGCCATCTACGGGTGATGACTCAGTCTTAGTTTATGGTAAATGTTGCACACAAATAGATAATGATGACTTGTCAGTTTTGGGTAGCTTTTTGTCGAGTAAGGAGATGAGAATCGGTGTAAAGCTAGCCACGTATAACTGGTGTCCTCTCAGATATGCCAGGATTCTGAAGACCATTTTTAACACATTCGTGAAAAACACCAACATGAAGAGCAAACAAACAGAGACAGTACAAAGTCTAATTCTTGAAACAGACAACGATGGCGAACCATATTTAGAACAAAGGAGGTAAAATCGTGAAGATTTGAATTTAATTTTCATTAAAGGAACCATTTTTTTTAAAAGGGCTGATGGCATTCAACCACACCGGCCGTAGATCTGACTAATTCGTTTAAAAAAACGTGCTATTTATTGTGTGACTTTGAACGTGCGGGATTTGCACCTGTAGTAAATACATCAGTCTGCGACATAAACCATCATCTTACGCGTCGGTTTCGTGGGCGGATTACTAAGCCAACGGCTGTGCTATTGGAAGTCCACTGCACGCCTACCAGGCAGGGAGCAAATCAATAAGTTAGTGGGGGTAGTGTTATTGACAGGCTGCTGCACACCGCGTGATTATTAGCCAGCATTCGCGTTGTCGAGGCCAAGCGAAGGTCACATTGCAACCTAAACACTGACCTTGACCCCGTCTCCCACCTGACATCTAATGCCACAGAAACTCAAACAAATGGAGTAGAATAAAATAACTCAGATCGGCTTTTATTGGTGGAATGTGCACAGTTAGCATAATCGCATAGCTGCTAGCACTCCGCGCAGTGTGGTGCTGTGGCACAGCATTTTAAACCACGAATTTTATGCCCTGTATCAACACTGCAAAAGTACACAAGGCGTCTAAATAGACCCAGTATTGGCGAGTATTTGCAAGGCAGAGAAAAATTCAGCTTATCTGTGAGCTCGTCACACAAATGCCACCCCAATTAGCGCTTGTGTGAGTGTGAATGACACTTTTTTTAATCGTTAGCCTATTTATAACCTGGCAACCACCAGTGCATTAGTCTGACCACCGTAGCACAAAAACGCGTTTACGGAAGATCAATAAGTGGGTCCCTCATTCAGGGAAAAATGATAGTAAAGGTCATTTGGCTTGCGTAGAACACAAAACTTGGCTGAAGACGTTTTCGAAATCATCTAGTCTTGTAGTTTTAACTAAAAAGACTTGCCAAATCAAACCGTTTTATTATATTAAAGACAGACACAGACTTCGTCACAACTACTGATGCGCACACAAATCATTGAAGCCAAAATGCCACCACAATGTGATTGCATCCAACCGCCACACATGAGAGCAAATCCGTGGCATAGCCAAAATTTTCACACAAAAACTAATTTTCTTCATCTCTCACTGCTAAAGACATGATTCCAGATGCGTTTAACGCAGCTTTTGAGTAAATTGTGGCCAATCTCTTTATTCGGATTGGAAAGGCGCACTAAAGAACGAACAAAAGTTGTCTTTATTGGTAAGCCCTTCTTGTAACATTTGAAAACATGTGTTTACTGCGTTGCAAAGGGCGTTGTTTGTAAGACCAGTGGAAATCCCGCCTTTAAAACTGCCTGGCGGTTGTGTTTGTTTGAACCGAACAACAACACGCGCTCGCATTCTGGTTGGTTTTTATGCAGTTATCGAGAGCCAGCATTCTAACCACCAACGAATGCTCTGGTTTCGTGTGTCGTATCTAACTGGCACAGACCAAAGGTCAAGAAAATTCACGTTACTCCAGCACAACAACTGATGCAGGCTGAAGTACTGCAGTTGTATTGCTTGGTAATGCGTTTAAGCAATTGAATTACCTAATAACATTGGAGGTATATTCAGTTTTAACTTTGAGTTAACCAATCTGAATGAGACACCATCTGAGATTGGACGCGGCTCTGTGTGAAGCCGTAAAGGTCGTTTGTTTAAACATTATTTAAGAGTTTATTGTGGCAAGTTCGAATTAACATCGCGGCCCACTTTTGTGGTTTGAAGTGCTTCGGTTTCCGGAACGTGTGGACAGGCACAAGTTAAACCTCATTATCCACCGACACAGGTCATACTAGCTCTTTGGAGGCAGGTGTTTGCACCACGCATGCAAGACCGCTTAGGTTAGGTGCGGTGCTTGTGTGGGTGTGCAAAAAAGATGCATCAACTGCACAAACCAGCTTGACCCCGGAATCAGGCACGAGTCGTAACACGCTCTCTCTCTCTGGTTTAAGTTGCGCGCCGTTGTGTGCTCTGACTAAAACAACTCGACACGCAAAAAAACATTGGATGAGGAGGAATTTGATTGTCACCTAGTCAGCTGATTGAGCGTGGCATACAGCGCTCTACTCAACAATCATAACCAATCAACTGCCGCGTTCTCAAATTAAGGACACAGGACAAATACGTCTCCAAGCAAGTGGTCGAGTTTTTGTGTGTGTGTGTGTGGGTGTGCAGGAAGTCGTGATTGGTTCTGGTGATTAGACACCAAGGCACAGTAAAGCACGATTGCAGAGAGCTTGCCTGCACAATGTATAAGTGTGTCTGTGTGTGTGTGCGTTTTAAGAGTTTATCGATCTACCAGTGCCTATTAATACGCACAGTGAGCACAGGTGGTCACCGGGGTGTTAGGCACACTTAAACAAATCGACGTGGCTCACAAAGTAATTCACAATTAAAATATGCAAGGACGAATTAAAAAGGAGGCAAATGACACCTGGCATTAAGCATAAAATAGAGGCTTGAAGGTGTGCCAAGTATTGTGTGCACTCAGACCTTCACTATGCTCAAGAAAAGTGTTAATTGAGTATAACAGATCAGATTCTTTTGATTCGTAGTCCTGCCATCCAAATTAAACTGAATCTTTTCAGGAATTATTTAAGCGTAATATTCATGATTAAAAATATTGTATGAGGGATGGTAACAACGCTTAATATAATTTTTCTAAAAGGGGACCAAATTTCTACAATCAAAGATAGGCTGTAAAAGAATGCCAAGCTTTGGAAATCAATAAACTGGAAGATGCACAGCTTCGTTGAACAAGTGGTGTTTTGTGGATCAGCTTTGCTGTGTTGTCAAAATTTAAGAAATTCATGTGATTTTAAAAGGCGGAGGAATTGTCATAATAGCTGAGTCGTTTTGCCAGAGCTTCGGCGTTTTGGCAGAGTTTTATTGTCCACCTGATTCGGTCTGTCCTTACTTTCAGTTAAATCTTGATTCCTGATATATTGGTAATCTTGAATAGTTCCAAAGTCTAGCAGCTGTAGTCGAATGTTAACTAGCAAAAACCTTTCAGGACTTATAATTTACTGACCTAAGATCTTAAAATGGCACAATTTGTGGTGGTTTCAGAAGCAAATTAGGAGGATAAAATTTCAAGAGGTCAATTGTGATCCTAGATTTGACCACATGAGATGGATTAACATTTAAACTAAAATCTTAGGGTAAAAAAAAACTAAGCAAAGTCTCCCATCGTATCTCCAGCTTAAAAGGACGGTTGTGAAAATTATGAACTTTTCAATTTTTTTAATTGAAAATTATGCACAAATTTTACAGGTTTTATACGAGGAGCACTGAAGAGCACAAATGACGGAAAATAATGGCATCTCACTGAAACTAAGATTGTAGGATAAAAAGCGTCCTGTAACCAAGTTTATTTACCAGAATATGTTCTAAGCACTTAGGCTTATTTCGCTGCGTATTTTGTAGAAAGTCGCTTAGCACAAATTTGAGCAAAAATATTTAATTGCGGGAACAAGGTGTACAGAAGCACAAAAAATATCTTTGACCTCACTATTAACTAAACAAATCGTTCATAAAAAGCGTCTAAAATAAAAGCGAAGAGACTTATAATTACACATTGTACATTAAAAGTTCAAATACACGAGTTGGCAAATGCGCTAGATTCCTTAAGTTGTGTATCCTAACGAATAATTTTAAATTAAGACTGCGTCATGAAAAATACATGCTTTTCTCTAACTAAAAAAACAAGAGCTGCTAATTTAGAGAACTTTTAGGTTAAGAAACGTGCAATCTTAGAAACTAAGATGTTAATAAGAGAAGTGAAAGTATATGATTTTATATTTTCTAACTGGTTAAATTAGTGTGGCAAAAAAGCATGCATACGAATTGCTTAATAAACAAAGCGTCAAAGTTAGATGGTTTTTAACTTACTTTCATCTCCTGAAATTGCTTCTGTAAGCACAGGATCCACATTAAGATCAGATGTAAGTTTGGGAAAACCACTACAAAAGTGTAGCGGGTATTTAAAATTCATCATCCTGTATTTTATATTGACATAGGAATTTCAGCAACGAAAAATAATCACGATAACAGATATACAGAATTTGACTTCTGCGGAGTAGGTCAAGGTCACACATATCAAGTGTTTGTCAAATCGCTGTTCTGAAATAATTTAAAACACAATTTAAGAACACATTATCACACTGTACAATAATAACAGTATCGGCATCATTGCATCTGCTTTTTTATTTGTGTCAACGAATGTATCTAGGGCAAAATTAGAACTGATTCAGTCATAAAATCTTCAACACAGCAAAAGCACTAGACTTGATTTACCACAATAAGTGAAACATAGTATTTCCGCATTATCCCATCTGTTTATTTGTTAGAATAAACGCACAGGCTTAAAACTGCCGCATCAGTAGTCGTTTCTCAGGCATTTCGAAGTAGTGCATTTTCATTAAAAAAAATTATATAAAATTTTTTTGGAATGAAATTCATTAACTGCTTTTTAGGCCATATACTCTTCAAAAGCAACTATTTTGCTAATAAAAATGACCACAATTTTATGCCTGTGGGTATGCCTGGCCTAATTTTTTCCCATTAAATCGTGAAAACCAAATTTTTCCATTTTGTAACATATATAAATTTGCATTCGGTGGCAGTTTAGTTTGTGAATACTAAGAGAACACACCATTTAAGCAGAAAATATTCTTACTTAATAAGGGGTCTCGGTTAAACCAAATATTTTATGTAGAATATTATTATAATGCTGCAAGATCAATATTATGTGAATTTAGCTGCAGTACGTCGCTGAAGTGCATAATATTGTGATTTTTACAGGCACGATAGTCAAAAATTGAAAGTCATTAATAATCTTGGATTCAGTTTAGCTTGAGTCAAGGTTCAGGGTAACGGATTTGTAGTAGTTACATAGATATGGCAAAACTGCTATGGCAGATCCCTTCAATTTATTTTATGATATATATTTCTATTGCAGCAATTTTTTATTATCAACCTACCTATTATCCTAAAATACAAATATACCTTTGCAAACATGCATAAAATGCACTAAAAAACACATGGCTCTTATTTAATCTTCCAATCCTGTGCTTTGATGTTTCCTTACATTTTGTTGTTCCCTTGCACACTAGCATCTTGTAACAGCTTAAGTTGTAAGCCATTTTTTTAATAGGTATTTGTCAATTATGCTAACTCTTTACGATAAAATCATTGAGTCCTTAAACCCTAAACATTACTGATGCTTTTTTCCTTTTGGCGTCTGTTATGGCAAAATTACAATGTTTATTCAACAAATCGTCAAATTATATTTAAACGAGTCATCAAGTTGAACGGTATTGCGGAGGCATTAAAAGTAACTTTAAAAGAATTTTAGGCCATGTCAAAGACTAAAAATTAAGTGAAAGCACTAGCCGCTGTGCGGTTAACTCGACTAGAATTATTACAAACGTGGACAAATGTCTTTAAACTTGTCATTGCTTTTTATTCATAACGATTAATAATGATTTTTAAACATATGCTGTGTGCTTGCCAAAAAAGAAAAATGGCAAAAACCAAACATTATTTTCAGTTTTCTGAATTAGTGTCCTTTTCCTGGTCCTTGATTGGCTGACGGAGCTTAAGGTATCTTTTTTATTGTAGTCTTGGCGCCATCCACTAACCTAAGTGCACAAAGGCTAGTATGTCTTTTTGTCATGTGTGTATTATTTTGTTGTGTTTATAACCAAGGGCTGCCTCTATTGCTCTATACTTCTAGATGCTTAGCTATTACTGGAATAAGAATAGGATAATCCTTGATGCAGACCCCACTTAGGATAATTTTTTTTCAAGCATAAATTAATCAAATATATATCTTGAAATGTATGAAATCGATCCGTTTTTTAGGCCTGTCCTCACATCTGAGTTATCGCTTATTTAGATATTATAAATGAATGCCCTCGTACGAGTCCGACTCTTGGCATGTGGGCCTCTTCATCTCATGCAATGTCCTCTGTCTACGGCACCCCAAACCACTTCATGGGTCACGACGCGAGCACCTCGCACCGATCTCGTTTCTCCCGCAGCCCAATTAGCTAACCCGGCGGCCTGTATTGGTCGCTTCTATTCCGTCCCCGAGGACATAGCTTCGCGTGTTGTTGCTCCCTTTCTCAAAGAGGAGCTCCTAAGGGAATTTCGGCTATTCGAGGATTTCTCCCTTCTGGTTCGCAAACCTGCCCTTGATGTTATGTCAGCACTGGAAACAGTTCGACAGGATGTTGGTTCGGTGCCTCGTTTTGTGTTCTATGGGCAACCGGGCTGTGGGACCTCTGTTCAGTTGGCGCATATCGCTCACTACGCCGCAGAAAAGAATGCCTTTCTCTTTGCCTTTTGCAACGCAGAAAACTGGCTTGATCGGTGTTCCGATTTCACCGCTAGTGACGCTTATCATCAGAACCAGCATAAGCTCGAAATCGATGGAGATGCTCTGGATTTTCCAAGCAGGTCGGCTGAGTGGCTACGAAGTTTTCTAAAACTAAATCTGCCCTTGCTGGAGAAGGTCTGTTACCCCCTTTTGTTTCTATCTTAAACGTGGGCTCCCCTACTATCAAGTCCTAACAAGCAGCTTATAAACTGACTCACTACTGCGATGCTATTGTCAACTAGCTCCTATTTATTTACAATCGTCAGGTGGATGTGCAAGTCGGTTGTATTGAAACATAGTTTGTGGTTGTTGGTGTGTTTCACTTCGCTGCGACTGCTTGTTTTGAGTCGTTGCTGGCTCTACCTGTCGACGAATACCCCCAGTCACGCTACAACTCAGACATTTATTAACAGAAAAATGAACTCATAATAGATTTTAGCTGCGCTAAATCGAGTGTGTTTGTTGTAGATAAAGCCTGTGACAACGCGCGCCATCGAATGGACAGTTAAGGATATTGCACCTGCAGGAACGCCTTGGTTGGAACTTATTAACTTTGGCCTCTCACGAACCAAATACTCCACCGACTGCATCGGCATTTTACTCCGTGAGGTTAGTTTCCTTCTCGTAAAATTTTCACTAGTCCTGCTTTTTTTTTCTGGCATTCATTGTCGTCTGTCCGTAGATGCGGGCCATCTCCTCAGAAGAGACAGGACCGAGTTCCTACCTATTCGTTGACGGCGTCAACTTCTTGTGGTGCCGAGGCACCAGAATGCAGGACAAGATTCTGCTCAAGAAGGTTGCTGTAGACCGTCTGGCAATCGTCCATCACCTGCGCCGTGCCCTTATTGGCGACTGGAAACACGGCGCCATCATCACCTCGGTCAATGAACGCGGCGCGTGGCCTTCAGACCGCGAAAAATACACACCGGGGCAAGTCTTCTTTGTTAAAAAAATCCATCAAATCGTGTTCCCTCATGTGTTGGACTCGAACGCACATCAGGGCTTAAGTTAAGACCAGAGGTTTAAATCAGTTGCGCGTCGCTGTGTACTGCGCATACGTGAATAGGGGTTGTGTGGGTGTGAACCAATCCAATTCTGTTCGGAAGTGCTTTTTTTCCAAGATCGAATAATCTCTGATGGATTTTACCAGTACATATCGATTAGTGTTAGGTGTAAAGGAATTTTGTTCATGTTTTTTATTAATAATGCTGAAACAGGGAAAGGTTTCTTACATATTTCGACGTTTGCCGTAATTGGATAATTTGTGTATAGTTATCTTCTGACAAAGCGTGGTTTCGAGACAATGGACCCATTTATTCCTGTCAACGTCCCAAACTACTCACCCAATGAGATGGATGCAGTTCTGCACTTCTACGCGGAACACGATTGGTTCGCTAATCCGGCGGCTCTTCGACCGGAAGGCCGCGCCGAAATCGTCTTCCTCTCCGACGCGAATCCCCGAGAACTGGCTAAAGTGGTTTCTGAGTGGTAGTTCTGTTCTGGGGTGATGTCATTTGTACAAATAAGGACCCTTTTTTCAGCTACTTTTGCGTTTTTTACCGCTAGAGTCGATGTGCTTAGATTACATTGGCGATGGTTATGATCAACCACTGCCTAGAGATTACTTATGAGGTTTTCACACCAAGTCAAGGACAGGAAGGGCTATCAGCCATGGTAATTAGGATGGTCTAGCATGGTAAGAGAGGCAGGAAATTCGAACGTAAAAGTGCGGCTAGGAATACAGCGAAGGAATTGATGGATATTTAGAAATGCAATCTCATTGGTGACAAATTTTTGTTCTTTCTAGTTGTATGTTACGTTGATTGGTCATGACAAATGGTTCAAAACTTCTGACTGATGAATCGGAGTGAAATTTTTTAGAATGGATTTTGCCTAGATTAATGGCACTTCGTAACTTAAATAAATCCGGGTTCGTCAAACAATTCATCGAAAAAAACCTGCTTTCTTGAGTTCTGTTCTGAGGTTAAGTGGATGGTATGGGTATTCCAGGCACCTGGATGAATTGAAATTTTTAAACTTAAAAAAGTAGATGCATTACCTTTTACAATGATAGTGGGCATTACTGGACATGCTACAGTTCACAGAATCACGAAAATGTTATTATCAACTCTTTGGGTGCATTGCAAAGTTGTCCGGTATTAAAGTTAGAATTAGTAAGTTTATATACCATTTTTGTCGAAATTGAAACGATGGCATAATTAACTTGAAACTAAACTTGTGCATGAAAGATTTTCCGAAATCCGTTCAGATATTGGGGATTGCGCAGGTAGGTATGATGGAATGGTAAGTGGCCTATGTAACATTTCGTAAACTTACAGACGTGGCAGTTATTTTCTGCTTTGAGTAATTAAGATTATCAGAATTGGATATGGCTGTGCAGTAACCAATGCACTAACATTAACAAATTTTTTTCAAGTGTCCAGACCAATGATACTGGGAGCGGTAAACACGAAGTGGATTCTAAAGCTAGAATATGATTGTGGGTAAATAGCTTAGAAACATAAAGCTAAGTTGTAAATGGCAATTAAAAATTAACCATGCACACCTGTTCAGTTAGGGATGCAGAAATTCTTAGTATACTTCCATAATTTTACTGAAAGTGGTAAATTATATCCAGTGGAAGAATTTCCTGTATTGATTAGGTTCACACAATGTCCTTTTTAATCAACAGTAAAAGTAAGGGAAGAGAAGAAAAATAACACGATTCTAAAACAATCGATTTCACATATTGCCAATTACCGTGGAATTATTAACTGATACCACTTAGACCAAACGTCCGCACTTATTAAAACCTTTTTCGCCGTACCATATATAATTTATTATCAGTATCAATTATCTATTTAAGTTAATTAAATATACACTGGAGTTTACTTATACAAAATGACAGACTATTATATATTTTTAACTGTAACATAGTTCTGCCATGGATAAAATATTTAAAATAACTTTTTTAAAAATTATAGATAATAACAATTGAAATGTACTTTTTTCCTTATTAGCTTTAAATTCGCTGAAGTGCAAATGACCAGCGATGAAGGTTATTGTATAATTCCGCGCTAGGGGTGATGCGGTCTTTTGTGCCTCTTGGTCGTTTGGGCTTCGCCACTTTAAGTAATCGACACTCTCTCGTTTCATCTGTAAATATCCCCAATATTAAACTAAATCCTGATGAAATTGATTGTATGCCTAAACGGTTGCCTCGGGTGTACGGGTTTGGAGTAGTTGTTACTGGTGCACTTGGTGTTAAACGTTATGTCGCCCCTGAAAGTAGGCGTATTGCTTTTTTCGCTAATGACTTTAGAGACTTCTACGCCGCGCCCGAAGTTCTTAGTCACCACCCCAACTCTGTTGAGGTATTTTTCTGAAAAAGGTATTGATGTGAATTCGGTGTCGTGTGGTTTTGGCTTCACATTATTCAACGGGTCTCACCATAAACTGAAGCGTGCAATTTATGGCTGCGGTATAAACTCTGACGGACAACTTGGCCATCAAGTACGTATTCGATTTTGTAGTGCATTATTTTGTCTTTCTGATTGGCATACGTCGTGTTGCTTCAGTATGTGGAAAAACGCGTTCCTTATTTTAGACGGATCATCTCCATGGTCCGATTTCTGAAGGTGTACAAGTTGACCTTGTTCCGGAACCGCGTGTTCTTCAAATCCCTCAAACTAGCACAATGTCCCCTCGTTTGATGTCCTGTGGTCGAGCTCATTCCCTCGTTGTCTATCAGGACGTCGAATTGAATCGTCCAATTCTATTTAGCCTAGGCAACAACACATTCGGACAATGTGCTCGTGAAATAATTGAAGGTGAAGTATTTACCTCCGAAAGTGCTCAAGTCACCAAAGTTGCCGTACCCGATGACCTCACGTCGATTAGACAGGCAAGTGGCCCTATACAACCCCTAACCGCTGCAAATTTAGGTTGAATGCGGCCAAGATCATAGTCTCGTGCTTACTGACGATGGTCGTGTATTTTCAGCTGGTTTAGGAACAGATGGCCAAACTGGCTTGGGCGTTACCAAATGTGTCGATAGGCTAACACAAGTGCGCGGTTGTATTGAAGGATTTCGCATAAGGTAACACGTCTTCTTCCAAAATCAACACTTATTTACCTACAAATTTTCCCTAATAGACATATTTTTCACTTTAAGACACATATCTTCACGAGGGGACACAGTTCTGGCATTGACAGAATGCGGACGCCTATTTGCATGGGGTAACAATGAATACGGACAAATTTGGCCTGTCACGGACGAAGTTCAAGTTCTGGAGCCTGTTGAACTGCCGATTTATGAGTATGTCGGCGCCAACATCTCAGCGTTCCCCGAAGGCTTCACAATTGGCAAAATTAAACGTGTCGCCGCGGCCGGATCCATTTGTGGTGTTCTTGATGAACATGGCCACGTATGTGTCATATATGTGGTTTCGTTGTTTGCGCAATCAGAAACGTAATTTTCGCGAATTTCCTTCTCTCCTGTAGGTTCTTGTCTGGGGATTCGGTTGTCTTGGTCTCGGCCCCCAGGTCTTGCAGACACCAGCACCGGCTCTTATTCCGCCCGCACTGTTTACCCCTGCTCTGCCCTCCTCTGACAATCGACTTGTCGACTTAGTGCCTGGTCTGCATCATTTCATCGTCCAGTCAAAAAATGGCCTTCTGTGGTCGTGGGGTGCGCCTCGTGGGGGCCTCGCCTGTCTCGGATTGGGACGTGTCTCCAACAAGGGCGTCGACAAGGCCGTCAAAAATGCCCAAACGTACCCTGTCCCCTTGTCGTTGCCCGCCGAAGCTGTCAGCGTTGCTTGTGGCGTTGACCACACCGTAGTTCTAGCCAAATCCTTTGCATAGCCCTCCTGTACAAACTTGTGTGCATATTACACGGCTATACCAAGCTTTAAGCTTGCCTTTTAGTGATGTCGGTTTGTAATGACCATTAACAGCTTCCGTTTGTTTGGATTCATCTTATCGTGTTGCAGTATTACCGCCTCTTGAAGATCACAAGTGGCAAATACTGCGGATTTCGTGTGGTATCTAGTTGTGTACTTCCCACTATCGCGCAGTATACAGGTCGGTTGATTGCTTTGCTTTTGAGGTCTCACCACCAGTTTAAAAATGTCTAACAGGTTGTTTACCAACTACTCAGGGACTTATTTTCATACTTCGGCGTTTGTGCAAGGCACAGCGGAGGCTACTGGCAAAAAACAATGCTACTACGCTGTGCTAGGAGTTACTCCCACGGCTTCTCAGTCGGAGATTCGTTCAGCGTACTATGTCAAGTGCAAAGAGACGCATCCCGACGTCCAATCCGCCAACAAACCTCCTGTTGATCCTCAGCTTTTCCTCGATGTGGCCGAGGCCTATGCGGTGCTTGTGGACCCCGATCTGAGACGAGCTTACGACGCGAGCAGGAACGGTTTTCAAGCCGTCGCCAGCACCGATCCCTCATGCTCTGTAAGCTGTGTAACGCTATCACATTCCTGTTGAATCAAACCATGCATCGCCGAAAACTTAGTGTGTGTTTACTTTTAGCCAATGGCAGAAAACCACTTCTCCTGTTCGCCATACGGTCCCAAAATCAGTTTTGATCGCGCGAGTGAAATTTTCCGCTCTCGCCAGTTCCGCAGATCGTCCGCTGTGAATTGGCGACCTCCTGCCCCCTCCAACCAGACCCCTCGTAGCACGCCGCAACAGACCTCAACCGCTTCGGGACACCGTCATTCTCCAGAAGCGGTCGAATACTACTATCGTTGGAAAAGCCGTTCCCTCAGACCATTGGATTTCTTACTTCTCGCAGTCCCTTTGAGCACTCTTACTTTCATACTTATTTACTACTTCGGTTAGACGAAACATTGCTTATTCTTGAGCTAGGAGGCTGTTTTACCTGTTTGGGATTGTGTGACAGCGTGTTTGCAGAAAGCGACAGCTAAAAAAATTAATTTCTTTTATATATTATTGATGTTGGGCCAAATGAGAGAGAGAAAGTCAGTGTGTGTGTATGTATGTGGTGCAGATACGACTGATTACAAATGCATTAGAAGGAACTGGGCAGAGCAGCATTTAGTGGAATGATCCTGAGTGAGAGCGCAGAGGAAGGCCGGTTAGGGGCTACCGAGGGGCGGAAGACAGTTTGTACCATCGCCTTGACACCCCCGAGGTCTCCGGAGGCGGTGACACCGAGCTGACGGGAGGGAAGGCGGCGGCGGAGGGGTCGCGGAGGACATCTTTGTGGTCCGATGGAAGAGGAGCCGGTGGCCTCCGAAAGGGGGTCGGTGGTACCGCCTGTTGACACAGCGCAGGTCCTCCACTGCAGAGGGGAGAAGGGGACCGAGTAGCGCTGTTCCAGCCCCAGAAACCACCAACGCCACTGACACGAGTTGTCGGTAGGGAGGATGACGAGGTGCCGTGTCGTGGTGGGGTCCCGGTGCAGTGCGCACATCCATCGCTGTTAGGAGTCTGTTTGAGGTTGGTGTAGTCGATGCCGAAGGGTTGTAGTGCCTGGCAAAACACAGAAGAGAACGGTGTGTGCTAAAGAAAGTCACCGATTTGATGAACCTCAAATCACCGCCGTCGGTGTTACGAGAGACGTACGTTCCGTAGTTTGACGCGCAGCATCAGACTTGAGACAAACTCCTGTACGGCCTTGTAGATAAATCGGTACTGGGCCTCTGTCTGCACCATGCCCGACCGCTGTTCACGCACTGCCTGGACGGTGCGCGCGATGTCGATGTCGGTGTGAAGGCCACCCTCTTTGATACAGTCTATGAGCATGTCGATCACGATGAACGTGCCGGTTCTACCAATGCCGGAACTACAGTGCACAATCATGGGTCCTGTGGTATTGAGGCTTTCCTACGACGAGAAAAAGAAACACGAGTTGGCGAAAAGGAAGGGATGAATACCATGTACGAATCGTCACCATTGTGCTGACTTAGGAGGCCAGCTTCGAGGCGGTGGTTCCACAGAATGTAGAGTTCATTAGCAGTCGTAGTTATGCCTGGAATTCTGTCCAATTCACAGGGCGGACACCGCTACTCTCAGCATGAGGCCATTTGAAATGTCACCCCGATCAATCACCAATTTTAGCTTATTCCCGTAGACAGTGGCCCTTTTCCTGGAACGATCAAGGGGAAATCGATTGCTGTTTATAGATAACACGCTAATTTTGACTCCAAACGCATTAAAATTAGACCAACACCTCAAACCATGAAGTCAAAGAAATCCCACAGTATCGGTTTTAGTCTTTCAATTGCCGAACTCACATAGTCCCTAGTTAGCACTAGTGCAATTTTAAATAGAATAAGATGGAGTAATATCAAGGCATCACAAACTTGGTAAGTGGATATATTGAAAAGGAGATTGAGAAATTCAGAAGGTTCACTGGGCGTTCCGTGGTCGGGCCAGGCAAGGAATTGGAGGAGGTACACCGTGAACGAGTCGTCCTCAATGAAGCCGGAATCGTTCTGTGCATTGAACCGGTGAAGGCTGACCTTGAGCTCACGAATCATGTAGGAGTTGAAGTTCTGCTCGGAAACCGGGGTGACCTTGAGAGTGCCTAATGGCACTTGGAGGACGAGTGAGCCTTCTAACTCGGTCGGCCAGTATTTCTCGCATTTATTCTACAGAATTCAAAGAGGCACAGCCATTGCACACTTGAATGGCATTGGATTGGAATTCGTACCAATTCTAAAGTGCCACCAACTTCATCAAAATAGGATCAACTCAGGGTCGGGTCAAATTCTTAGAACTAGCCAATTACAAAAAAGTTCTGTGACATTGCGATGTCAACACTAGCCAATAGCGTGACGAGAGTGATTCAATGACAAACTTTTCCGCGTTTCGCTTTTTAAAGTACTTATTCAAGCTACGTGGTCTTAGCCCACGCCTATTACTCCTTTTAGATTAGAAAATACCACAAGTCATTTTGCTAATTAAGTCAAATTAGAAACATCAAAGAGGAGGCGGATACTAAAATTAGCTTCGTGTGAAGATTACCTGCGAACCCATTAGCTAGTGTACAAATCTAGCTGTTGACAGCGAAGGGAGTGTTAAGGTGCGCAACATAAGCAGTTTTATACATGGAAGTAAGTCAAGAAAAGGTGGTTCTATCTTCCACCACAACGCACCATAAGGTTAGATTGGGAACTTACTCTGCCACGCTCATTCTCCTTCGTCAGCATGACGACAATTGAAGAGCGCTCCTGCCAGATCATCCGCCACATGTCGCCAACGGTTCCCGGAAGCACGCCCTGGGTGGCGATGTACTGGGGCTTCGTGGAGATGTTAGTGGAAGATGTGGTTTGACCGGTAGTGTTCACATCAACACCACCGCCACGTGCATCGTGGTCGTCGACGGTGGCCGATTTCGGCAACTGAAGGCCTTCGCTAAGGAACGCCTAAAATGCACAGCGACTTCAGAGTGTGTTGGAGGCGTGCTGCCTGATAACACGAAATGCTAAACAAGGTATTACCGGTTTGGCGATGTAGTTGGCATTGATGTAGTCGGAGCCTGGAACGTTGGGATCACCGTCACGAAGAATTACCCGCGTGGCGTCGAAGGGGAGGATGTTCTTGTAGCGATTCTTCGCAAGGTTGCAGAGCTTACTACCCTCAACTCGACTTGACTAGAGGTATGTTTTGGTTAAAAAGATAGGCTTGAATAAGTGGGCGATTACTACAAATATGGCGCAAACATCAAGTTCCACAGATTCACAATTTAACAAGCGATTTTCAGTCCAGAATGCAAATTCAAACCGGCGTCTCCCTATCAACGATTAAGGGCTCCTAAACTGTGGAACCAGGAGTAAGTAATGGGCATTTTGTGCACGACTATATTTGCCAAGAACTCACCTCATGAACGTCTTGATGGAGCTCCTCAAACTCTTCCAAGAAGCCAGTTACCCGCTTTCCCTTAGAACCCTCCTTCTCGAGCTGAGCTATTCGCTGGTCCAAAGAAGAGACGTTGATTCGGGTCACATTGAAGGGCTTTAAATTAATAAAACGAGAGACATAAGGTGGTTAACTCTTAACAGAGATCCTCTAGATATGTCTGAGGATGACTTAAACACACAATTTTGAGCACAAAGAACTAGCGGGTCATTTCAAAGATTTGGGGTTGACGAAATGAGAGACTACCAGAAGGTTAGTCATAGGCTTGACAAGCGCTAGTAGTCCAGTGCTTTCGAAATAGTAAAAGGCACTGAAAAATTAAAATCGTACATGAACATCTCTCACCTGTTTCAAGCATATCAAATCGCCATCCTTGACCATAATAGGAAACGCAGTGTAGTGGTCGATGAGTTGACTAAGAGACGAGAATTCTTGTCCGTCGCCCATATCAAACTTGGAGTTTGGAAGTCGATTTACGAGGATGTGCGAAACAGTATTACCGCCAGTCACAACCGACAGCACATATGAGCCGGGCTGACGAATCGACTCTCTTACTAAAAAACTGCCATTTTTTCCCTTCTGCAAAAGAAGGTTCTGCGCCTCTTTTGCCGTTTGTCGACCATGAAACCATCGCGCGCTATTAAAAAGGAAGTACACACAATCTAAGTATCCAACAACAAGTCCACAAATTTAAATACGTAAGGACACAAAATGAAATCACAAAACCACTATGTAATCATACCTCTCAGCAGCGAAGTCGTCAACAACAAGAGGATGACGAAGTTCGATAATGGCGCCATTCTTCTCCTTCAGTTGACCAGGATTCTCACGGTAGTAGTTGACAAGCTCAGATAGCGTTGCAAATTTATCACCGCCAAAAAAACTCAAAAAATCCCCGGTATTTTGGATTCGAATGTGTGCAAAGGAATCCTTCCTACGTACAGACAGCGTGAAATTTCCGGGACTGCTCAGACTTTGACGGATCAAAAAGCTGCCGGGCTCGCCCTTCTCAATAAGAAGCTTTTCAGCGGCAAGACCAGACAATTCATTATGAAACCATCGCCGAGAGTCGATCGCCATCAGGGCGACGACTTGAACCCTCAGGCTAAAAACAAATAAGAGTCCAGAATTAATTAAACTGTTGTCAAAATAAACCATTTTAAACAAAGATGTTCTTTATTTTTATAAGCTTTTCTTGCAATCTTTAGCGCCATTGTTTGTGACAAAGTATTTATTTGGTATGACATTTTACGACGATGTTGTTCACAAATTATTATTAATTAATTTTACGTAACTAAAATTATACAACAACGAGCCCGGAAACATCGACATATGTGATTTATCGTTTGATTACACAATTATATTTTTCATGTCTTGTTTAAGGTTGAGATTTATGCATAATCACTATAATAAAATTCATTCGTCTGATTGTTTATTTGGGAATGACGCACGTCAAATTTAAGACCCTTGTTCATTGTCAACCTCCATAATCTATTTTTAAGCCAAATTTATAGACTTCGATTTCTTTTTTTAGGTTCTTTTTGTGTAGCAATATGTGTTAAATTGTTTTTTATACGTGGCGTTTTTCCTGCGGCCTTAAATGTAGGATTAATGCTGGAAGGCTTCTAAATTTTACATGGGAAAAATTGTCAACTTGAATAAACTACTTAGCAGGTTGTATGACTGTAGAATAATCATCTTCGTCCCTTTTTAATCAATGAAATACGCGACTACATTGTACTACACCTTATTTTGAGCCCCAATGTGGTTAGATAGCCACACTGTGACCACAGATCTACGTTGACAGAGTCAGACAGAAGACAGAAGTAAAATTGTTTCCTTGAATCCACATCAGCTTTTCTTTACGCTGACGTCACTGAAGTAACAGAATGTCTGCATGAATCGCTACTAGGTTGTTTGTTACATGTTGATAGCAACAACGAGTACTGGATGAATGAATGACGACGTATGTAGAAAGACCGAAATGCGCAGCTTCAAATTGGCACAAAATTAAAACCATGCCAAATACACCGTGTTATCTCTCTGTAAACTTGTTTGATTGTTACAGATTCAGCATATTGAAGACCACTGATGTCAAATGTTTTGCATCTAACTGCTGTTCCCGCGTTAGACCATGCTTACGCTTGTCCGTTACACATTAAGTGTACTTTTTCTACTACTTGCACTCAAGGCCTCTGACCAAGTACACAATTAGGCTCATGTGAACGTAGTGTCGGCATTTTGGTGAGACCATAAAAAAATTTTACACGACGTTTCCCACTGTCTTTAAAAAATGCGGGAGGGCCGATAACGAGCTAAAGAATTAATCAAAAATTTGTACTCGAGGTTAGGCGTGCGTGTGTTTAAAAACCGTAACAAAGTTACACAAGATTTAACACGCATTTAGTCCAAAAAATCACGATCTTTGCTGTTAACTCCTGTCAGAATGGTGTGTAAAATTCTGAAATGTCCGCAATTCAATTATCAAACAACTGCATTCCTCTATTGGACGTTTTTTTCATGTTGCAATTATAATACCTCTTTAAAGCCCTCAATAGAATAGTATTGTCGGTGAATCAAGTAAAATAATTTCAAGGTAGCACTAGAATATTTACTGGTAAGGGGTAATCAAGAACATTTGTAGTTTGTCGAACATAAAAATTAAAACTATGAACTTACAAAATGAGACTGCAAACTGATCAGATTTCAGCTACATCTCCGTGACTAATATAATAGTACTTTTACCGCAGTACATCTTGGCTTAATTTGCATTACAATAAAGCCATTTCCTTGGATTCGCAACGTTTTCTAATGCAATGTTCGCATACGTATCAATTTAGTTTAAATGGGCTATAAACACGTGGGTCTGAGGACAACCCTGACATGCCCTATGGACGTCCTCTGTACAATCATACCCTCCATCCCTCTGCATTTGTTGACGGTAGGTTGGAGTAAATCCACTTCCTTCTGCTATTTTTCTGCTGCATGCTTGGTAGCCAACTTCGACGATGTGGCTAATTCAGAGAAATGGAGTGACAGTAGCAAATCATGTTGATTCACGTTCATTCTCTCTGTCACCAGATCCTACATTTCACTATTCTTGTTTCACGGCGTGCCCGTCAGCCATTCATCCCACAGCATGGACCATCTCCACGACTCGCTTTATCCATATGACCATTCAGAAGTCTGCATCTTTACCAGTCAACTCAGACTAGTTACAGTTACCGAAACCACACAATTTATTCACGTACATGGCATCTTCGCAGGTGTAAGGGTATCGTAATCGGTCATTATCCTTTGCAGTGATTCTAATGTGGTTTAAGACCACATTCCGGGGCTCGTAGCAAGGTCCTCCCTTAAATGACAATTTTTATTCTGACATATTAATTTTGGAAGGTGAACGTAACATGTTTTACCCCACTGTAGTTTTAAATTACGGATATTTTAGCTACACAAACCATTCATACGTAAAGCTTCAAGTTACGTTTCATATACACTAACAAATTCTGCCCTAAATTTTGTTTTCTATCAAAATTATGCTAGCAGGTGTGCTTAGCTATAGTCTAGAATACTGTGAGGTTTTATGATGGCAATTATTCATTTCTTTGCTTGTATACTTCTGTTTTTTCTACTAGTATAGAAATTGACATAATGAGTTAAAACTGACCCCCAAATATCAGAATTTTTATTTCCAATTTGCTTTTTTAAAAAATTAAATATTCTTAAGTGCACAGGCGCAAGACGTGGAGTGCAAATTTATCGATTTTCCTTAATGGCAGGCCATCAGCTTTCCTGACTATAACATAGACTGGACCTCGTGTGGGGGAATTTTCTTGTTACAGCCAAGGGCCGGGAATATATTCATATGCGCCCACCTAAATATTGAAGAAGGTGGAGCGGTCTGTGAATACAGAAGTTGATGTGCATAAACCGCAATTAATAGTAAAAATATTAGGTTGCAAAAAAGTCTTCAAAACCGCAGTATTGGCACCGCTGAATCACCAACACGTTTTGAACCCCAAACTAACCAAAACGTGGACAATTTCCTCATCCGTTATTATCTTAAGAGGTTCATTTCTACTGTAATGCATTCTTAATAATTGTCACTGGAACACCACGAATCTGCTACGTTTTGAAAAAAAGACATGCACGTTTACCGCTGTTTGCCAGGCCAATTAACGCGGGCAGAAAATTGAGGCTTAAATTACCGACATAATCTTCTGTCGTTTTTATCATTTTATTTATGGCATTTGTAGGTGTTTTTGTGAAAAAAAAGCCGAAAAATTTAAAAAATCCCCGATATTTTGGATTCAAATGTGTGCTCAGACTGTGACGAATCAAAAAGCTGCCAGGTTTGCCCTTCTTAATGAGGCGCTTTTCAGCCGTAAGACCGGACAAATCTTTTTGGAACGGTAGAGAATCATTTTGGTTCACGTCCAATAACCTGGTCATCGCAGCCTCACACACACACGATCCCCAGTCACGTGGAATAGCCTGCTCATTCACTTATTTGCTTGTGACTATTCATGCGTCGGTGTTTTTGCTAGTCCACTCAACTGCATTAGTCAGCAAACCAACTTGGTTGAGCTGTCTAGTATACGATTGTGCCTCGTTCTCTCGCGTTTTCTTGATCTTTGCAGCGCTAAGAGTAGCGTGCTCGGGTTAGTTTCAACTCAGTGACTCCACCGTGGTTTAGGTCAAAATGCTGGAGCCCTCAACAGAAGCATCTTGATCACGGTGACTTTTTGAACCCTACCGAGCTGGGACCTAAATGAGTCGATAACTGTCAGCTCGTCCCTACGAGATAACTACGCCATCAGGGTAGACTACCAGACATACGATAGAAGAATAGTAGGAGGAATCAGATGCATTCCAGCCTACCGTCTACAACTACGAAGAGACTAGAGCTTAGAGAGAGGTTGGAGGAGGAAGAAAACGGCCGTGGAGGGGGTCATAAAGAAGGAGGGATTGCGGAAAGAAGGAGGACGAGGGGGACAAAGAAAAATGGCGCGCGCTATGTGGGATAAACACAAGTTTGCTCCCCGAGTTGGTTCTACCCAAGTCGGAGTGGACCATTTTAGATTACGCTTATCTCAGCTCGCCAGTTCCCACAAATAACTGCATTACAGTGCTGTTTTTGTGTTATATCGACCTAATTGTTTCATATTTTAGCATTAAGGCTTCAATTTATGTCATCGTAACTCGTCTAGTTTTTGTAGATTTCTGTCTTTTTTTAATAGCTTGTTTTGTTAGTTCTTGAGTATTTTAAAAAGCGTTATATAAGCTGCTCACCATCCAAGTTAAAAACCTAAGCACTTTCACCCACAATAGTTGCAAAAATGTAAGCGATGGCAAAAGGATGACGGGTATAATTGACAGGAGACTGCTTACTATATAGCATCGCGTATCTCCTTGTACGAGCTACATGCAAAAGGGACATTAAGGAGCTTTTACCTCAACTATCATACAACGATTTTGGAAAGCTACGCTTCCGAAATGAGCCACAATGACTACTATATATTACTGAGTGTGTTGTTGATGGTGTCACTACCAGTTTGTTTAGATGGACTTTGTTGCAACTCGTTGAATTGTCGGCAAGCAACAGGATTTGTTCACTCGTAAGTGTCGTGCAGTGCTTATTTCTTGCCAAGGCAGAAGTTGCTGCAGATTCAGGAGATGGAATAGTAAATAAAACAGAGAACATTTCTGTCCTTGTATCACATTTGACATCATTATTGTCACCAGTAACTGACTAGGACTTTACACTGGTACGTTTAACATTCACACGCGATGAAGACAAAACACAAAAATATTAAATACAACGCAATTTATTATTTGGTTGTGCTAATTTTGGATTTCCATCAATGTGGAAGCAAGACCATCATTTAAGGCTATTCTAGTATCTTTCACCGCAACGTAAACGTCTTGCCCATGTACAATTCCTCGGGATGTGATGGAAATATCAAACAGAATAGCTGAAGTCAACAACACCATTTAGCATCTTCTAGAGGCAATATTAATCCCGTTTTATCCAAAATGGGGCAATTTTTTAAACCTAAGTCCACGTGATCGTCGCCTGCTGTTACTGGCTTGTGACTGTAGCCGGGTGAGTCGATGGAGATTGGGGGCATCGTTTTAAGACAGAACTTCTCCACGTCTTCCCAAATCGACAATTGACAGAAAAGTCGGAAATGCCATCAGGCCATCTTACACGCTGCTTTCTTAACCACCTCAGCAATTCTTTACTTTTGAAAGAGTTTGCAAATGTTCTTTATTCGTTGTGAGGCCCATGATTGGCACGTCTTGATGGTATAGCAGTTCAGCTTTATGTTCTAATTCGATAATTGGTTAAAAGCAAATTTAAATAACCTTGTTATAAGAAATGCATATTGTACATCTGTCTGTGCAGTCACCTGGTTCCAAACTGTGACAAACTTCTGGTATTCCATGCGCACACGTCTCGATTATGTCATGCTTGCTTGCTTATTACGTTGGTGGCTGTTTCGCCAAACCTGGAACTGTTGATGTCTGAACCCTCCTCCACGTTAGATAAAAAATGCACCATAAAACTACACGCACCGTCAAAGGTGATGTGTAGTGGATTTTACGCTAACAGATTGCAAATGGCCCACCGGATTCGCTGATATGATAAATCAAGAAGGTCGCTTTCATCGGCCATGTCGACACCGACGTCCAGGAATTGTCAAACAAGGTATATTTTTTGCAGAAGGCGTTAATCTTTATAATAGCAAATTCATACGTAAAGGCATTTACTTTGGACCATTTCTTCTTGAGTTGAGATAATCTCTAGGGTACAGAGACGTTTATTTGGGTCTAGTTGAAGGGCTGTAAATATAAAAAACTCAATGAAGATATATTGACGCGCTGTATAAGGACTTGCAGTCTCACTGCGGCTATAAAAAGTGTTAGAGTTTCACCTATAAACCACAAAATCAAAAAATGCAACCATTTAAAGTCTTATTATTTCCCTTGCTGTTTAATCGTTTGCCGTGTTAATGAAGTGTAAAAAAAGTAACAATGATTCACTCAGGCACCAGTAAATTCGTTCAAATGCAAATAACGGCATCGCATATTGTAAAAATAACTGTCCCGCAACATAAATTGTGGTACCCTAGCACGAAAATAACCTGCAGAGTTAAAATGTTGAATTCCGTATTCAGTTCAGAGCACTCCTCGTTAGAGTTTGAAAATAATGATATTAATATTAAAATTAGTAATTTTTTCCTGTGTGTTATGGATTTAAGGATATAGTCATACACGTTTTACACGAAGATCCAAAATGATAAAAGAAAATTTAGGCAAACAATGAAATCAGAAATGTGCCCTGAATCACTGGGTATAAAATGTGCCACTGAATATAAATAATCAATTAGGTAGAGTGATTTCTGCTATTCTCTTTCAAATGAATAATCAATTACTGAATATCTACGTTTAATCAAATTACTCAACAAGGCATCAAGAAATGTCAGCCTCAAACAAATAATCAAATTGTATTGTTAGCGTAAAAGGCATTAAAGAAATAAGACGTTTACTCTTATTTTTTGAATAACTGTAATTGAAATTTAACAAAACACGCACGTAGCAAACAGAATTTGACCAATAATGTTGTTTAAGTTCGCTGTTTGTCTTCAGTTGTATGTGGCCGACAAATCGGACATACTTCAAATAAGCTGGCGTAAAATCTTTTTCAAAAAATTAATGCAGGTAGGTAA
Source organism: Mesocestoides corti (assembly GCA_900604375.1). Taxonomy (NCBI): domain Eukaryota; kingdom Metazoa; phylum Platyhelminthes; class Cestoda; order Cyclophyllidea; family Mesocestoididae; genus Mesocestoides; species Mesocestoides corti. The sequence goes on from UXSR01000058.1 coordinate 88,667, forward strand.
AGATGACATGTTTAAACTTGCTAAACCTTCCGTGTGTATATACTATAGTGATTAACTTCACTGTTCTACTTTGTTTGGTTTCCATCATTTTCTCTCCTTTTCATTTTCGGCTATTTCGGATACTCTAAGGGCTACAATTTTGTTAGTAAAATTTATATATGTGTGCAATAGGGTAAGCAGAATTCCTGTGTTTTAATGACTGCTGTTTAGAATTTTTTGTGTTTGCAATTTTAATGACACAATATATGCATTTGTTGATTTTATTATCTATTAGCAATTTTGTACTTGAATTCTTTGGCATAACAGGTATTATCTAAATTTCCCTTAATAATCAGTTGTTTAATTTGTTGTGTTTTGTTCCAATGAATCCATCTGAATTAGTTTTGAAAATTCTGTTTTAAGCTGCCTAAATGACCCGTTTTTACTGATTATTTGACTCGTGTGACTTGAATATCGGCTTGTCTGCTAGTTTTGTCAGCCCAAAAAGTTACGGTAAACTTAGTTTCATTTTTCCTGCTTGTCTTGCTTGCTTTCACAAATTTGAAAAATTTGCTTTGATTTTGCCTGTTCATATTTTAAGTTTAATTACTGACACTTTATCGAATGATAATTTTTAAAATCAAGATCTGAAGCTTGTCCTTTTTTGACATATATTATGTCACTTTCATTCATATTTTACGTTTGCCGTATTTATTAATATGTCTAGTTTTTTTAACCCCTACTCGATTGCATTTTAGGCAAATACATTTTTTTTTGTATTAAACACTCTCTCATAAACTTTTTTAATTTATTATCATGGTGTACTCCTTATCGGTAATAAGGCATTTTCATCACCAAAATACTCAGTAACGCGTCTTCTGGAAGATTTGTCTTAGAAGCTCAACATTTAACTGCCTTGTTTTATATGTAAATCCTGCTTTACTTGAATTATTATAGTTAAATTGCGACTCACGACGCTTCCTTGATATTGTGTCATACCAGTAATCTCCAACTTAGATATTGTGATGCTTATGGATCGACGTGATTATAGTTTTATTTTGTAAACTATCATCGCGTTATTGGGCACACTACAATATTTTAACATAGGTTTTAAAAGTGATTGCATTGTTTGTGACCACTAATTATATGAAAAATGTTCTACATGTTTTTTTATCGTGATAAGTTAATGTAACTGATGTGTTACTTGCAGTATCAGAAACTTTCGATGCACTAAAATTGTTTGCTGGTTTTAATAGGTGTTACAGAGAATATATAAATCGTTAGTTATTTCCTTGGAGACTAATTTACTTAGATTTCTCTAACTCGCGAAGTTGTTTGAAATCAGTCATATTTGTCACTGAAAGATGATTGGGGATTTGCACTGCTACATTTAACTTTGAAGGTCATGAAGGCAGCAGAAGAACTTTAATAATGGACAACCACTGTCGTGAACAAACGGATGCCGTATTATTGGATAGTGAAATTTTTAAAACTCCACCAATGAAAGAATTTACAGAAGAGCCAGTCGTTCGACCATCAGTCGAGGGCCTCCCAGTTTATTCCACCCGCAACGGAAACGCCTCACCCTTATTGGATTCCTCCGGATCTGATGGAGTTGTTGGACAAAAGTGCGGAGACGACAAACGGGGTCAGTTACAGAGCCCCGGTGTTGGTTTGGTTAGCAGATCGTTTACACACAGTGACTCCGCCATTCCACTATCCTATGGGAGCTCTTGTCATGCACTTCGTGGACCGTCACTGCCACTCTCAACCGACTCAGACGCCAAAACCTCGCCCCCCGCTATCCCAATTCGGACAACCTCCTCTCCTCAGAAGCACAAACCACCTCCAATATTTGTGGGACGCGAATGGGTCCTTGAGAAGGCTGCAAGATGGCTTCAACTGCCGCAAAACGGCACACCACCTCCTGAAGCAACGTCCTGCACATTCATTGTGGTTGGTGGGCCTGGATCTGGTAAAACGTGCTTATTTAAGCAGATAACGCGCAACGACAGCCTTGAGTTAACAAGTCGTGTTCTTGCCTACCACGCGTGCTCTAATCAATTCGCGGCTTCTCTGAATCTGCCTCGCTTCATTCTCTCACTGCGCGATCAATTAGCCTCTCGAACTGACGCCATTGGCGACTACTACAGGGGACGTCTGGCTGGTGGCGGCGGTAGGATCGGTCGTCTGTTCACATCGGCCAGACTCTGTGCATTTCCGGACGAGGTGCTCTCCGAGGGTGTATTCAAGGTTCTGGCAGACATCGACCCAAGTCACATTGGCGTGAAGCAGAAGTTCTTCATAGCAGTCGACTCGGCGGATGAGTGCTTGCGTTTGAATCCAAACTCAGAGGTGCGTGCGCCACCTGCCGTGTCAACGATTGGCTGCACTCACAAGCGACTCTCGCAAGCCTCTTCCGCCTCCGACAACACCGCCGAACTGCAGAACCTGAGTCTGCATCAGTCTACGGGGCGGATTCGACAGGGCTGGGTCAGTCGAAATTTCCTGGAACTCCTCGCAATCAACGCTCTGTTTTTACCACCATGGATTGGTCTTTTTATCACGTGTCGTCGAGAATCGCAGACTATTCTTCGTCGACTGTTTCGGTGTGCTATGACAGTGATTCTGGACGATACACGGTGCCCATCGGTTGCAAAAGACATCAACGACTACGTCTACGCTCGCTTGAGGAGCGAAGTAAGCCTGCAAAACTGTCTTGCTCTGTGTCCATCCGGGGGACAGGAGATGCTGCAGATGCTGCAGTACAAGAGTAACGCCTCCTTCCTGTACCTCAAGATAGTACTGACCGCGATCAGTGAATGCTGGCTCACCCCAGAGTACATCAGAACCATTCCGGGCACACTTAGTGGTCTGTTTCTTTGGCTGTGCCAACGACTGTTAACGCCTTTACCAAATGACGCTACCACATCCCTCATGCTTGCCGTTAAACCCGTGTTAAATCTCATCCTAACTTCCCCACGACCTCTGACTCTTCCAGAGATCGATGTTATTCTCCACGCAAACAATGTTTCCACGGAAGTGCTTGAGAACTGGAGGCATGCGTTATCGCTGCCGCATTTTCTCACCTACGACTACCCGTTGTACCTGCACGACCAACCGCAAGAATGGGTTAGACTGCTGGATTATGCAGAGCTGCAGCAAGAGAAAGTGCTGGCATTTGAGCACACGAGTCTACGTGATTGGTTCCTTGATGTAAAGTACTCAACTCCCGTGTACGTCGCATCCTCTCGCGATGGTCACACCATGCTAGCTATCGCTGCTCTCAATCAAATCACCAAGTCACCATGCCTTTCGCATTCATTCACGTGGGACATCCTCTACAATTTCACCAGATCCAACCTCTACAATTCAGCCGAGGCCCTGCATAGACTGACTTCGGCGCTGCGAGACGTGAAGTTGGATTTTTCTGTCGACACTCTGGGTAATCTTGACTGCTGGTCGTTCCTTCACGATCCCATCCTCGTTCACTGCTCGTTTGCTGGATCGTCGATCAGTCAACTGATTGAGGACGCCCTTAATTATGAGCATCGTTCACTGGATCCACAAACCACAGCAGCTGCCTGCAACGGAACGCGTCCTAAGGAACGCAAACCTAAACCTGTCATTCTTCAAACTGGATCCGACAAGGAGACTTCGATCGGACAGTTGTGCACTGCGGCATTTCAGGGGAAATTGGAGGTAGTAAAGACGATTCTAAAAGACAACTCAGTTGATGTGGACGCACGCGATGCTGCAGGATCGACGCCATTGGTCCTCGCCTCGCGTCAAGGTCATTTGGAGATTGTAAAGTGTCTCCTAGCGGCCAATGCCAGGCTGGACCAGATCGATCAGGACGGCTGGTCAGCTCTCCGATCTGCCGCATGGGGAGGTCACAGAGGTAACCAATCAGTCGCCCTTAATAGAAATCGATATGTTAACTAAAATCGCCCGCCAAATTTGTCAAGGTTGTTGCTATATCTTATCCGTTTGTTTAAGTTAATTAAGGAAAATCTTGCGGATTTTAAATTCAACTAGCGGAAGGTTGGCAGTTACCTTAAAGTACGCCAATCTTGTAGCCATCAGATACATCTATATCACTTATAAGGTTTGTAAATACCTTCGATTATAGCTGCGAGTGTTTTTTTAATTAAATGGTACAGTGTGAGCTTCTTTTCCCAATCCTGACACAAAATTGTATCACAAAAGCGGTTCGATCTTTCTAGGCATAATTACGTTTGTCAATTTGATTAGTCATTGAAACAAATTTGCACCTTATATGCGAACAATTTAACCAGCTGCCCAGTTTTAACGTTGTTATTTAGATGGCAATGCTTTAGTGTTGCTAAATTTTGGTTACTGCATCTGAATGCGACTTTATACACCAAGGTTAAAATCGCGCTTATAACTCCTGAAAAAATCACAACAAGTTTTGACCAAACCTCGCCAAAATTTGCTCTTGACCTGGGTTCGAATAAGGTAATTGACCTGAGTCTTGTTTTACTGAATTTAAACCGCTAAACCATTAGGGAATTTGGAGAGTTACTATAAAATTTGAAATCATGATCTCTGCTCACAAGGCACCCACTGTTTTCGACATTAAAATGACCTATTTTGCAGACGGCTGGATTCAAACTGTGAAAAATAATTTGCATTTTCGAGCCCCTTTGAGCTACTTACAAAGTGTGTCGCTATTTTATCTCTACAATGGTGTAGATCTTCCCCAAATTCCTGATTGGTTCATCGGTAATCTTCTGGCACGAATCTCATTGGTCGTCGCGCGCATTCGTAACTGAAACGAAATGCGCGGTTCAATCTTGTTTGTCTTTAACGCACGCGGACGCGCGCGCGCGTGCCCGCACTACATTCAACATCTCAGAGAAAAGTAGTTTCTAAATGCAAGACTAATCGTTAGCCCGTTTAAAACAAAGACGCAAATTTACTAGTCTTTAAATGGTTAACTTCACGCAGCTTTTAGCTAAGTTTACTCGGATTATTGAATCGCAAAACCTGTTTACACATTTTCGGAAAGTGTCGTGATCGCGGCATTTTTAGACAAAAAACGATATTTTCTAATGGCTTCACTTTTAAAAACTATTTGGCTGGATATATTAGTGAAAAGTGAATAATCTAGTTTGATTTGGAGAAAGATAGGTGTGAAATTAGTCGAATTTCAGGTGCATTTCATTGGTTAATTTTTTAACAAAAGGAATAAAAAAACAAGAACTTGAGCAAGTTTGAATTCTTCCGAATGCGTGTTATTTATTAATAGTCCATTTACGGTGAAGTGTTATTCACAGTCTTCTTATTCCTGTTTGCTCTCATCCATTAAAACAGGCATTTTTTAGCGTCAGTTAATGCGGGACTGCTAAGACTTTAGAAAGAATAAAAATTGGTTACACGAAATGAATATTTTTTTTCTTAAAGCATGACTCCAAACTTTGTTTCTAGATGCAACCAAGCCACGAATTGCTTAAATTTCATTTTTTTCAAATGCAAAAATGCAAATATTAACTTTTTTGACTTCATAGAGCTAAATGTCGTTATCCATTCTGCATCGTGCCTCAGGGGATTAATGTATACTACTAAGAAATGTCAATTTAAAAAAAGCCACTAAAAATTCGGTCAAAAACACTATGAAGTTGGACATGCACACCAACTATTGCAAAATCATGCAATATGTACAAATTTTTCCTTCGTGGACAAGTTACTGGTTTCCATTACTCACATTGCCATCAACACATCCGTGGAAATAAATTAACCCGTCAGTAATAGTGGAAGGCACTAATTAGCTTGTTTGCTCAAAGCATTGCCGAATTGGTGAACTTTAACCCTTGAAAAACTATGCCAAGCCTCATGTACACACTAATCGGCCTCCCGAATGCCTTCCAGATGTGGTGAAGGTGCTTCTGGAAGCCGGTGTCGACGTGGACATCGTCGGACCGGACTGTCGGACGGCGTTGCGAGCGGCCGCGTGGGCGGGCCACGAGGCGATCGTCCAGATCCTCCTCTTCGCAGGTGCCGATGTGGACAAGCCTGACGCTGAAGGACGCACTCCACTCATCGCGGCCGCTTACATGGGCTGCATCGATGTCATCAACATACTCGCTGATGCTGGTAATTTGGCGCGAAAACACCTTTGACTTGATTGGTTGGTGCCTGTTTTACTGGACTGGCACGCTTACTGGGCGGGCGATTTGAACTCAGCTCGCTCGGTGAACTGCGCTCAGCACTAAACAAAGTCAGTGTAATGGGTTATTGACGAAAGAACCTAGTTTGCGGCAAAATTTGACATTTTTGTTGAATTTATGCAATTTACCGAAAATACCCGGCTTCTAGCTAAATACGTGACTTACTGCCCACATAATGCCTCGCCTGACATCGACCAAATGCCCCATTTTCCGGTGCTGTACACTAGACTCTCAAAAAATGCCACATGTAAATGCACTGGACAGAGATTAATTGAATGGATTGCAGCAGTGCGTGTGTGCGTGCGTGCGTGCGTTAGTGTCCGCGAACAAGCTTTTGTTCCCCACGAAAACGACGCCTCCGATGCAAAATTAGTTCTACTCTCTCGAAACAGTAAGCAGAATGCGCAGTGTACTAGCTCGTGATCAGCAGTACACCAAATGGCGTAAAAATTGGGCTTAGATACGATGGTTTTTCCAAAAGCAAATTCTGAATTCATTATAGAGCTGTCTGATGATGGCCAACAGGGCGAAGCAATTATCCATCTTTTTCTCTAAGACTGTGTTCCAAATCAAGGTCACGATGAAATAAATGTGTAATATTTAAAACAAAATAACCTGAATTTAGTCTACTGAGTCGTGATTGGTGAAACAGACCAATGTAGGATTGAATGCTTTGCTTAGGACATATGGGAGTAGTGTAAAGTTTTTTGCTGTTCAAGTTGCGTTTTGTTTAAATTTACACCACAAAAATGAGTGGTGGCAGATTTGAGTTGCATCTTACAAAGGGCTTTTCACGAACTGTGTCAACCAATTGAAAAAGCAGAGCACCCAAAGTGGAATTTAACCAATGGCATGATTTGCGGTCGATGCTAAGTGGTGTGCAGGGACGCTTCAAGAATTGAAAAACAAGAATGTGAGTAAGTTAAGTCTGACCGTCGAAAGGAAATAATTTTTTTCCTCCTCTGTTGTTTGCCATTTCTATTTTTAACTTTCCCATTAAGTACTGCCTTGTGAACAACAATAAAAACCACCAATGGTATTGAAGCAGAATTCTGTGTGTGCCTTCGTAGGTGGAATGTTAAACGTCAACAATAGAAAATATTTTACAGGCTATTCTCCAGAATATCAACCACAGCTTAGCTGTTTTGCCCTCTTTCCTATATGTTTGCTTTTCGTTTTTTTCTGGAAATTGTCACCTCTACCTCAGCAAATCTGATTGGCTGAGCATCGTTAGCGTTCACGCGCCCTATTAGTTAATTAACCTGACAGTTCATTGGTTGAGCTTCGATCTCTCATTTGACCAATGAATTTCACGGAGAATTTCTTGTTTAAATCTAAGCATGCTGTTATTGCATATTGGCTTCTGCCATATTAAATGTTGAGGCTTTTTTTTTGGAAAATTATTCGTTGCATTTGAAAACCAAAACGTATTTTGCACCGTTCCGCTTGATTACATGTGGACAAGCAGTGGCCACCATTTCAGTCGGTTTTGACGAATTTCCTCGCTGGCTCAAGTAATTTGCATTTTACGTGACTGAGCCGTGAAAGTCGTTCGCTCACTGATTGTGTACAGTCCGGTTAATAGGAAAAATGATTTCCAACTTCACTCGATTCCATCAAATCTAGAATGTGATTGGTTATAAATTCACGCATAAATTCAAGCGCGTGTAGTTAATTTTTAACAATGTTCAAAACAGGGCAACGTTTATTACGAGCAAAAAAAATGTTGCTAGGGAAATTGGATTTTTCTTGTCAGATTATAGCAAAATGTGTTTTCGTGGATGAAATAGCTTTGAATCAGGCAAAAATGTTAAATACCACGTTGTCATTCAGAATCAGTCAATGGCAACTTAGAGCAGAAAAGCGGGTTTTTTGAAAATTGGCGAGTGGCGTTGTACATAAGGAGACGGTTAGGGCTGGTTGTCTGAATGGTAGAAGAAAGGATAGCTGAAAGGAAAGGAAATTTGGAATGTGATCTTCGAACTAAATTGAAATGCCTATCTGTTTGATATCCATCGAAACATAATTGCTCTTGCATCCCACCTAAAACCCGATGTATAAACTAGTTTGTTTCAATATTCTGCCACATTTTGCCGCGCAAAAGGAACGAAAAGGGGATTTTGATGTGGCTACACCTTCTCTTCAATGAATCCCTTCACTCTCTCAACTCGTTTTGATGTTTTGTAATAACGGTGACCTTACCTTGACCTCGGGCTTTTGAAAGATTCTGCTCTTCAATATCCTAAGTCTGTTAAAGTCGATAGACTACGTTTGATCCGACAGTTCTGACCAATCATCACCTTGTGATATCTTTTAAGTGCTAATTGGAGGTAATTTCTACGTAGCGGGCACAAGTGAATGGGATTAACGAATTATTTTAGGCAGTACGTTTTGGCGGTTGTATACTCAAGGTCAACTAACACTCTGGCCTAGTCACTATATTTGTCAAAAAAGTGGAGGAGGAATTTGAATAAAAGCGAGCTGGCGCGACAGTCAACTCAGATAAACCGCCTTGATGATCAGTGGGTTCAATTTAACGCATTCGTTCCCACCAATCGTGCTGAGTGCGCGACACTTAAACTGACAGTGAGTTTGTTTGTATAAAATGCGTTACAGGTAAATCAGAGTTCAGTTGAAAAGTCGACCGCGTGGTGTAATCGTTGTTTAGACGCAAATGGTTTCTGCTGTTGCCTCAATTTAGTGATCAAACACAAACGTTTAACAGCTTGTAAACTAGGGGGCCATTGATCAATCGTTGCACTCCGATGCGCAATACTTCAGAGCATCAATTTTGTTTACAAAACGCACAAGATTTGCTTAAATAGGGTAAGTTTTAAGGCAAATTTTAAGTAAAGGGTCATTAATCTTGAATTCTGGATTTTGAATTAACGAAGTTTGACTTTGACTGGAAACCAAATTATCATTTTGAGTGAGTAGAGTTCGTTTTTTTTTGGCAAATATCTAATCTGAATGGGTTTTCTTCACCACTAAGATTTAACAGTAAAAAAGGGACAAGTGTCCAAAATTGGCGTTTTCCTGCTTCAAGATTGCCTACCCTGACACCTGAACAGGTCTGAGTTAGATTAGTGCGCGGAGGACTGCTCGCAAGGGAACAATTTTGAAATGGCGCCAACCGAGCAAAACAACCAATTAAAACAAACCACCACTTCGTCATTGATTTTCAGGCGCCAACTTGAACCACGCGGATCAGGACGGTCGGACGGCACTTAGCGTGGCCGCGTTCTGTGTGCCACAGTCCACCGTCCACACCCAGGTCGTCTCCAACCTCCTTCAACTTGGAGCCAATCCAAATATTGGTGACCGCGAGAACGTGACTCCCTTGATTGGTGCTGCCAATTCAGGCAGACGTGAAGTCTGTGAGCTCTGTCTTGAGGCGGACGCAGACGTCGACGCATTGGACAAGTAAGAGGGCCCTTTTTCAAGTGGACTAGATGAAATTAAGCATAACCCCCAACTCTAGAGTGCTGTTTGTACTTATCGATTATTAATCGTAGATTGTTACTCTTAAGTTGGCGTTTAATAGTGCCCAAAACCTTGTTTAAATCAACATTTATTTAAATGTGCGCGGGGATTTTAAAAAAGACCTGGTAGAACGCAATTTCGGAGGCACGCACAGACACACGCAAACCCAGTTTGGTGTAAGACATTCAAGGTGAATCATTTGGCCAGTTGAAGCCGCTAATTACAGCTAGCATTACCGCGGTGTCAAACCGCCGCTGGTAACAAACTTCAACTTTAGTCGAGCAAAACCCACTGCATTGCACAAGTTAACACGACCTTGAAGCGTAAATTAGGGGAAGAAAATGCCGTGCCGTGGTTGGTTCGCCCAGTCAACTGTTTATTGCAATTGGTCAAGCAATTCAAATCCCCACGTTAAGCATATTGCAGGCACTTAGCCTGATCAATCACAACCACTAATGTCACCAGGTATTTTTCGCAGTGACCTTCAACTGAACACGGGCAAAACAACTTGAAGGAAATGAATTAGCCTGACCTTAGTAATAACTAGGGGGATAAAAATTCGTGCTGTGATTGGTTAGTTAGTGTTGCTAGCAGAATAATTTCAAATTGGGGTTATTTACAGTTCCCCCACACCACAGTTAACTAAGTCATGAATGCCAACGGTGAGTGGCTGGTTCATTCATGCACCTATTACTGGTTATTCGTCAAAGAATCCTAAATCTAGGCTATTTGTAGCCTGTCCACTCCATCGTTAGAGAAGTCATGAATACCATTGGTGTTACAATGCTTAAACTGTAACCCCTAATTAAAGGGAAACGTGAGAGTTTAATCAACTAACCTTATGGTAACAACCTTCAAATTTGCACAAGTAAACTGAGAATAAACTGTACTTCAAGAACATGGAGGAGAAATAATCGTGATGTGATTGGTTCGTCCGGGTTATTTGTTTATTTAAAATCTGCCTGCCCCACTGTAAGGGAAATCATGATTACCAATGGTGCTTAGCAATTTAGAGTTTATCTGTGTATAACGAGGAGCTGGAAGTTGTGGAAGGATTCACGTCTTCGACGAATTGGAATCCAGTCCCCTAAAAAGGTTCGAGGAAATGCGTTTTCTTGTTTCAGGAGTGGTCGGAGTGCTCTCGTGGCGGCAGTGGTGAATGGCCATGTGGAAGTCGTCCAGCTACTCCTGTTCTGGTGCGCCTCCGTGGACACCATCGACGCGAACGGTCGTTCAGTGCTTAGCATCGCAGCGGCTTGTGGCCACACTGAGGTGGTCCGGAAGCTGCTTGACAGGGGTCTAGATGAAGCCCATAGGGACCACATGGGTGCCACACCGTTGCACCTCGCCTCCGCCGCAGGCCACGCTGACGTAGTCAGGTGAGTTGGTCTAGGAAACAAGTTAGTGTGGTGGATTTAAGGGGGGTTTCACTAACTCGTGATTCATGTTGTAACTGTAGACTCCTTCTTGAGTCTGGAGCGCACCTAGACGAGACGGACAATGCCGGCCAGACACCACTTCTCGTCGCGTGCCAGGCCGACCACCTGGCCGTAATCAGGCTGCTCCTTATGCCGGCCGTATGCACGGAGACAGGCGACAACGACGCAGTCCATGATCTGCTGGAAGAACTTGTCACGGGGGGTGAGGAGGACGTGGACCCACATCGGGTCTACGACCCGCTCAGCACAGGTGGACACGACGGCTTCCTGGGACAGGCTGCTCTTGAAACTGTTGCCAGAGCCGCCATGGACGGCAGAAGCCCTCTAAGAGCTGCCGCACTCAACAATAACATTCCATTGGTCAAACTGCTCCTGGCTCTGGGGGCTGATCTGGATCAACAGGTGAGTAAATCCCAGTGCTCAAGTTTGAAAACCTGGGATTAAATATACCACTCTGTTCTTAGGATGCCTTTGCCTAACTAAAATTTAGATTTTGCCCTGGCAGAAAAATTTCCTAATTTTTTGCCCAATTAACAGGCATCTTCGTTCAGGTTACCAATTATGGCAGCAAGGAACGGTAACGTCAAGCCAATCGATTTTTTTCAATAAACTAATCACTTCTACTCTGCTATTTTCAAATAAATCGATTATTTATCTCGTGGCTGACCTTGAAATAAGTGCTGATTAATGAAAACTGAAGCAATTGCAAAATCTTACTTCAAGACTAAAGTCAAATGAGCAGTTAATCCGCAATTATCTTCAAAACCATTCGAAGCATAACTCGTACTTGCTTAATGCCTAAATTGTACAGTACCTGAATGTTCCGTCTCTTGCTTAAGTGTGAATGTTTTGGTTTTAAGCTGTCATTTCAGCTGAAATAAGAACATGTTCGTGAAATGTTTGAAGTAAAATCGAAACTTGGACTACCCTCGCTATTCGTTTAAACAACAATATGAAACGACGCATTTAAACAAGGCCGGCTTGGATGCAAACTGGTTTAACCAAGTCTTCTGGGTTATTTTTTGTTAGAACGCATTTCTAAGTTTGTTGTTTCTTGTAAGACCCTTGGATCAAAGCTCATGAAATCGCGACATTTTTAAACTCAGTTACTTCGAAATTGCCTCACTTAGCCACCGTAAACAATCCATTTCCCACTTTCACTAATTTGTCTTATATGTCACGTGAATGTCCTTGCTACATAAGTATCGATTTCATTGATTGCTTCAAAATATCCTAAGTGCTTTGGTTAAATCTCGGTTTTATCTTGATCCAATGGTAATGCAACCTTGAGCCGGTCATCGTCAACTCCAATTGGTCGATCAAATCTACGTAATTCAACCTAAAATTAGTACTTTTTTTACACAAATTTTAAAAGACGATTTTCAATAAGCAATTACTAATCTCCGTGCAAGTCTTAAACCTTTTCCCGCTTTTCTTATTCGTTTTGAAAAAAATTCCAAGTTAAAATTAGCTCTCAACTAACAGCTGAAAACAAATCACGCGCCTCTTCCTTCACAAAAAAGCTAAAAGCAACATTTATCAGCGTCGTAATTCTTGCGCATAAAAAGGGACTAGGGAATTTAGAAATGCTTTTGCTTAAAGTAGAATTAATCGTTCTGAGTGCGAAGATTTGTAATTTTTAATAACGGTAAAATTTTTTAGGGAGAAAAACAAAGTGTTTTTAGGCTGTTAATCAGCGAGCATGACATTTGGGCTCTCAATCTAGTGACCTTAACGTTTTTTAAACCACTTTTTTAACCTGAGCTGAAATTAATTAAAACTTTTTTACCGATCTGTCGTGGTTGGCAGAGGAGAAAGAGGAATGTGGTGATTCTCTGCACGAGATTTTTTCCCTCAGAAAGTAACCAATCAGGGTTAGGATTTAATAAAATCAATATTCCGAAATTTGTGCAGGATGAATCAGAAATGAGCAGCCAAACAAAAGCCTTTTATCTAAACGAAAACATTGACTGATTTTCATTTGTCACAGTAGTTACTTTTTCGTTTCAGCCATTCTGTTATTTGATTGCCTGGTAATCCAGCGTTTGGAAATTTAAAAATAGGTGTGTTTCGACCCCTGGATTACCAACGCATTCCCCTGCATTGTGTTTAACCGTATTTCTAATCAAATGACTAAAATCAATGACCGTTGAATAAATCGATAAGCAGTTAACCATGAATATCAGCCCACACTCGTACGGGTGATCATGCCGGAATCACCAGCCAATGAGGTGAAGGCGGTTGATTTGAATTCAAAACGTGGCTGGAATGGAAATACAAAGGTGTGAGAAGACGCGAATTTGTCAGTTACACAAGCACATAAAGAAAGAAGCAAGGTCCAAAGACAGTTGTCATTTATAGCCACTGTATTTCAGCCAAATTTGCTTTCATGTACAGTCTTTTTATGGTGTCTTCAAATCAAATTTCTGTGATTAAATTCTTCTTCAAGATGCAGAATTTTGTTCAACTGCCTGAAAGATAAAAATTGCATCCAACTTAAATGACAGCAAATAATCAGTTATTGTTTCTTTGACACAGCGATAACATTCCATGTGGTAATAGTTACGTTAATCATAGACGGACCAATATTGGTAATCCTGCAGCGTCCCGCTAGAATTCTCATCAACGCAGTTTTCCTGGTGATTAAAGGTTTTGCGATAGTTTGTAGTCTGACTACGTCGCCGACGAGCTGTCTGTTCGTCAGACTACACCGTTTGAACCCGCTTCTACTTCGTGTTCAACGGTGAATCTCGCGTGTCTTTGTGGAAGTATCTAGCATCCACGAAAACTGTGTAATGAATCGCCAACGTCTTTTTCGGCTAGATAACGACGTCCTCAGCATCTGTTCCTGACGATTTGCATCAGATTTTGCATCAGATTTTGGTTACCAATGCATAACCCCGCATTCTGTTTAACCGTATTTCTGTTTAAATGACTAAAATCAATGACTGTTGAATAAATCGATAAGCAGTTAACCATGAATATCAGCCCACACTCGTACGGGTGATCATGCCGGAATCACCAGCCAATGAGGTGAAGGCGGTTGATTTGAATTCAAAACGTGGCTGGAATGGAAATACAAAGGTGTGAGAGGACGCGAATTTGTCAGTTATACAAGCACATAAAGAAAGCACCGCGGTCCAAAGGCAGTTGTCTT
>UXSR01000059.1:0-102768 GCA_900604375.1 Mesocestoides corti
GATTTTTACGAGAATCCCAAGCGTAAAAAAGTGTCGTGAGTAGATCCCCGGCAACCAAGCACGTCGACGCCGAAAGGGGACATCCAGTTGAAGAAGGTTCTAGTGAGAGGACATGAAGGGCGGACTTTACTACGAACTTCTGGATATTCGTCAGACGGTGACTGCCAACGCTACAGCCGACAACTGAACGAACTGAGCCCACGATTCGATCAGAAAAGGTCATCTGCTGGCCAAGGAGGCAGACAAATCATCCTTCTGCTGCTGCTGCATGACAACGCTCGACCACTTCAACTTGCTGGCGCTACCCAGACGACCCTCTTGAGCTTGGGATGGGATGAGCTCGAATACACACGCTGCGTATTCACCAGACTTGGCCCCACCCAACTACCACTTGTTCCCGTCAATGCACCACCACCCCTCAGTGGATGAACAGATCCCGAAACGCTGGACGATGTGCGTGAATTCGTCCATGATGACTTCATTGCCTCGAAGTCTACAAGAATTTGGTTGCGACGGCATTCGTACGTTAGCCGAAAGATGGCGTAGGGTCATACAATACGATGTACAATAATTTCAGGATTAAGTTTATTGTTCTTCTCTTTTACTATCTTAAATACATTTGCTGAAAAATGTGCAAAAGTAAGCCATTCACCTAATATCTCCGGAAATCTGCACAAATAGAAAGGATTTATCCACCTTCCTGTCAAAAACATTACCGATGCCGTAATTGATGGACCAGTCGACAGTCGTAGAGCGTGTTAAGCAACGAAGAAGGCAAGTGGCGACGTGACCGCTGATTTTGGCCATCGCTAGACGGCCACAAGAGCCTTGGGACCCAGTTTCCGAAGGACCCGCCCTTGGAGGAGGAGGCAGAAGACGCCGTGGAGGCTACGGCGAGTGAGGCAACCGTGGCGGCGCGGAAATTGTGCGCGGGGAATTCGGTGTGGAGGCCATCGGCGGTTATGAAGTAGAGCCACTTCACATTCGGCCAGTATTCCAGCTGCCGACGGAAGCGTTGGGTCAAATTGTGGCCCGGATTGAAGGCCGACACGGGCAGGTCAAAGGGGATCAGGTCACAGCATTTGAGACGTGACACTCGAGTACCGTAAAGGGCCTCGTACCTGAAGGCAGAAGAAACCACACGGATCAAGGCATTAAGAAGTTACGCACTAATGTCAGAAAGAAAATAAGTACAATAATTGCAGACAAACATTGCAATATGTTACTTTACTATCGTGATTTCAAAAACAATAAGCTAAGGAGCTTATGGCTTGCCTTGGGATAACTGCTCTTGTACACAAATCTGTCACAATTGTAAAAAAAGACGTAGTATAATTAAAGCTATATAAAAAATTGGCAAGCGAAGACAAATAAAACAATCCACGGTGTGGATTAATTGTAGTGATCCCGAACAATCCAATGCAATGTGTCCTAGCCGCATCATATTGCATTTACTACCTAGGAGTTATTTTACTGTGTATTACAGCTATCATGTCATTTGTGTCGGTCCGTTGTTTCTCTGCTCAGGTCAGATACTAGTTTCAATACATGGCTTATCGCATCTAGAAGACTAGATCCATTTGAGGATGACTATCACAACACGGAATGTAAATCCAAGTTGGCAGATAAATAAGTACCGTAGATCGCGTTCGGAAAGATTGCAGCAATCGAAGCGCGGGTTGAGTGGAGACTTTTTATGTTCCCTGTAGAGCTGTGTCACCAGACTTTTGGGATTTGACACAAGGTGGCCATAGTGGCGAAGTCGCAGTGAGAGCTGATCAACAAGCTGAATAAAAAAAGACGCAAAATATGCTAATTCAAAATCGCCGCATGACAGCAAAAGCCTTTACAATGAACTGGCAGACGACAAATCATCACTAGGTAAATAGTAAATAGTTAAAAGAGAAGTCGCACCGCATCAAGATCCGCTTGAAGAGAATTTTCCGGCATCGGCTCATATTCTAGTCTGTCAAAAGCGGCCTGCATTGTCATTGTGCCAAGTTCATCTCGCGCCATTTTTTGAAATTCCTCCGCGAGTCGCGACGCACTCGATGTAATGTCAATGTAGGGCGCCCCATTTCGCTGATGCTTCGGCTTGCAAACAGGAAAGAATAACATTGAGAAGCTTGTTGGCAATACGCAGTAGAAGCGTTTTAGAACACAGGTAAATTAATAACAAATAAAGACAATATCGGACAATTTCATTTGGGTGAGACTTAATCACAGATTTAGACAGAATATGTAGCAGAATAAATTTGTAGCGATTGGTTTTCATGCATCCGTTATTTACAAAAATATCCAATTTTAATATGGAAGGAGATAAAGATATCCCAAAAGCTGAAAAATACAGTTAGATTTGAATTTTGTGGGTATACGTGATCGAATCGATAGATTATTATTGCAACAACACGCATGGCCAGTTCTAAATCTCGAACAATTCCCAAAGGAAAAAGCTAATGCAATATTTGCATTTACATAGTTTATTGACCGTGCAAATATTAAGTGGATATGTTCATCCAATACCAAGCTACAAAAACATGACAGATGAAGAAAAATGCAGATACATTCATTATCGAGGTAAAAGATACGTTAAACTACTAGAAAAAAATCTAGTAGACTTACCAATTTGGCTCTTTCGTGTGAAGATTTTGAACTGGTCTACAAGATAAGAAAAATCTAGGGCCTTGACAATTGTTCATTGTTTGCTATGAGAAAAGCACATAAGACCTCAAAAAAGGACAAATGCGCATATAAATTTTTGATTTAAGGCATAACATAACGCACCTGAGACAGGTCATCGGATAATTTATCGAATTGAAAGTTCTCGAGGTGGACGCAATGGAAACACCACAAAATTAAGCAGAGAAGTGTTGCAAAGCAAGGAAACATGGTCCAAGAGATAAGACAACCCTTATTTAATCAACTCAAAGAATGTGGTTAATAAAGTCGCGGGACAAACTGAAGTAATTCTACGGGACATCCCTTCGGACCCTTGATTGGCCATGATGAATTTGTTCATTGTTTCCCAAAATTATTTTACTGCAATAAACAAAGTAAGGTCACCATAATAATAAAGGTGGTTGCACTGGCTTGACTTTTTTGTCATGATCCCTAATATTTGATCATACTTAACTTTGTTAAATAACCTAGTTACCATAATTGATGCCATGATGTAAGCTCTAGCTCTGAGTTTTCTTTGAATATAAAACCTGTTTTCGCAAACAAATAAAAACCCATTAACATGGCGTCAGGTGATCTTTATACCTTTCAATTTTTATCTGATTTGGTGGTCACTGGTATCTTAACATAAAGATAGATCTCGGACCTAGAATAAATGGAAGACCTGCATGATCTTCAACTTATGAACTCTAAGCTTTAAACATCAGGGCGTCTAAAGTTCAAAAGGTTAAGCATTGGGGAGGTCTATAAATTTCGAAAGGTTTATAAGGAGAACTGTGTGGAAAGTGGAGTTCATGATCATCTTCTTAGACAAATTACGTGGTTTAATTATCCTTTCTCCTAAAAACCGATTTTAAATTCAACGGTCAAGCCGCTTGAAGCCGATTTACTTTACGATGCAAAGTTGCGCTGCATTCATCATATCTACCTTTAGGAATTAGTTCTGACTGGATAGTAGCCATCGGCCTTCGCCTGGTGGGGTGTTGCAATTGCATGTCTTATTTCTCTCACACATAATTTCAAATCTTCGATACCCAAAGTAGAGATGGATAAAACTGAGTCTGAAAAATATTAATTCATTTATTCTAACTTAAGCTACTTGAAAAATGGAAAGCAAATAAAAATTTTGCTGCATTGTAAGCCTTAAACACTTCTATTTATTGAAGTAACATTCCCACGTCCACCACTGAAGTGTGAGTCAACGTTTGATTGGCAATAATAGAAGTGCATCTTCTTGGCAAGCATGCCTGCACATGCTTGCTTGCGTTTCCTGACAAGTTAAGTAATTAATGGCCTAGTAACAACCCGAGAATAGAAGAGAGATACTATAACGGATGCAAAATTTAACTAGCGCCACGTTGGCTATGTCTATCTTTGTGTGCTGATGTGTGGGCGGGCGTAGCAGACGATTGATAACAGCAGTTGATAAAAATACGAATGAGTCCCCGATATCAATAGGTCTATGAACAAGCCCCACGTACGGGTGTTCGCTGACAGCCTACTGCATGCCCTCCCATTCTTGTCTTTGTTCCGTGGCAGCCTTCTGTGATCTCTTTAATTATTCTCTTCTTCTTTCAATCATTCTTCGGTTTCAGAAAAGAGTTCGTACCGACGATCGTCTCACTTTACTTATTCATACCTAGTACATTAATTTCTTTTCAGAATATACGACGAAAGAGAGTAAGTTGAATCTGCTGATTTAGTTCTTGTGTCATGTCACTCTTAGTCACTTTGGATGAATTTGCTAACTCTTAAAACCACCCTGTCCTTGTTAGCTTTTATTTGGCTCACACATTACAAGTTATGACTGTGACGAGCTTGTCAACACTGAAGAATTCCTTAGCTCAAGTGCGAAGAAGACAGGTACAACAGAGTAGGCTTTTGACCAGCCACAAGCCAAAGCCGCCCATCAGGCGCCATCCGCTCGAGTCTACAATGTCGGCTGCAAAGTCCATTACACTGAGCTTCCTACTAGGCTATTCAAGCGCACGCTGACTGAGGATTGGTTGATTTTAGCGTGATCAAATAAATCTGCGCTAGTGTATGACATTAAAGCATTTATTCCGAGTTAAGATGACCTTTAATCCAAATACAGTGAATCATAGCTGTAGCTAAAAAAACAGATCCCAAAACGTTCTTCGTGGTTAAAACAAAACAACTAGTAATAAAGAATCCCTGCAGATTGAACCATAGGCTTTTTTAACTTCCTTCATTGCTCAAAATTTGAAAAAAAAATCATTTTAAGTGCATGTAGCGTTTTCAAACAGTTTCTGATTCAACTTTGAAAACAAAATATGTTTGAAACTAACACCTAATAACATACTTTATGAATTTACTTAGATAAGAGGCAGTTACATTAAATCATCCATCATAAAGTGAAAAGTGAATTATCAAACATTTATTATTTCAGCTCAACATTAGAGCTTTTGCTTCCGATGTCGTACGTA
Source organism: Mesocestoides corti (assembly GCA_900604375.1). Taxonomy (NCBI): domain Eukaryota; kingdom Metazoa; phylum Platyhelminthes; class Cestoda; order Cyclophyllidea; family Mesocestoididae; genus Mesocestoides; species Mesocestoides corti. Next base: position 5,127 of record UXSR01000059.1, read on the forward strand.
ACTTAGTTTCTACAAAATTTGCTCTTATAATTTGCCCAAATATCAAAATGACTTTAAGATTTGGGAATGAAGGCTGACTCGAAAAAAATTGTCTTACTTGGCCCGCTTTTATTCGAAAGCAGCAGTGATTTTTGCGTCCAGGTGTAAAGTTTGTTATGTAGTGACTAGAGGATTTAGCACTACCTCACAACCCTCTAGTTAACAGCCCGTAGATACCCGAGGATAGGAAAAAGGAGGCGACAGAGAACACGACCGGTTATTAGAGTCGAACCAGCCAAGTGGCTCTGTGTGCGTATGAGTACGCGTGCGTAACAGGCGAATGCTGACAAAAATCAATAACAAAGGGGATGAGTCATCGCTACACACGGGTCTTCGTGCACGCACACTCGCGCGGGGCGGCTGTCAGTCCACTACAGTTATTAGGCTACAAGGGGAGCAGAATCCGAATGACGACAATGAGGCAAAATGCTAGCGCCCAATCCTTAATTCGAACTGCGGCATTGCAGCCGTCTCGATCCTGGCAATAGCAGACCTCATGATACACACCCTGATCGTCAAACCAATAGCGACATCCTTTCGCCACTCCTAAAATCAAAAAAAAATCACACGTGACATTCTCCCCGTCTTCACTGTGGTAAACACCACAAGGATAGTGAAAATTCCTTATTTTGTGACCAAAGCCTTAGATTGAACTGTTGTAGTGTGTATTCTAGGTTTGTGAAGATGAAATCTCAAAGAGTGAGTTGGAAGCAATTGTAGGCATGTTGACATCATTCAAAAATATCTCAAGGTTTCTGAATACATTTGAATAGAAGGCATTCGTTTTTACGGATTATTTTTGCACTTTATAGCAACATATATTCAGAATGTGTAGAAGATGAATGTTGAATTCCTTTAAGTACAAAATGTCACACGTGTTTGATTTAAGCATCTACAGATAACGCCAGAATTACTTCCACAGATAGAATGATGTCGCTGGAGTTTATTTATTAAACCGAGGTCGTTTAAATGCCGGAGAGAAAACCCACCGTAGTCAGTTCGTGCGGCGCACCGGCGAGTGATTTTGATCCACCCGAACCATCCCGTGCTTTCTTGGTAAATTTTGACGCAGAAGGTCCCAGGAACGCGGGCCTGGAAGCTGCCGCAGTCAACCAGCGCATTCAGACGCGGTTCGAAGTGCCGACTGGCGGGACACGTGTCGTCCTCGTTGCTGTCACACTGGTAGCACAAGATACCTCTACCTGGTTTACACAAGCAAGACATCAAGCCGTAACTGAAAGCTCTCGTAGTTATTTTCAACACTTAGATACACGCATTGAGATGCAAATGTTTTCTATTAAAGGTATTGTGAATCTAAAGAAATGAGTAAAATAGCTTGGGATCTGGGTTACGACAGGGGATCAATAAGAGGTATACCTGTTGACAATTTATCTGAAGAAAGAAATTGAAGAGAAGACACCACTAGTAAATACTTTATTTATCTCTCGATTTAAACTCTACAAATAGTCAACACTCAACTCGACGCAAAATACGGTTTTAAGCCCGTTGTGAGTCATTTTCGGTGCCTGGCCATGGCTAAGCATTACCTTTAACCTTTAGCGTCCAATGATTAGAATTTAGCAAATTTGATTTGTACAATCTGGAGACAGTATGAGTCGTTAGTGGTGTGTTGTAAATCGTGTTTATTCAACCCCCTAATCCGGTCGCTCCACCTCCGACTCAGGGCTCCCCTTGTCGCAGCCTGTGCCAGCCGCGCGGATCCTCAACCCCCCCTTTATTAGCACGAATATTTATCTTGGAGCATCCCCACACATGGGTCTCGATGTTAGCGCATGTATGACTCACACATCCGAGGTACTAAAAATCCTTAAATGCAATGTCAGCTATGCATATTCACTTTGCACTAGGGCATTTATCCTAGAACAAGTGGAGAAGTGCTTAAAATATCACTAAACAAATCTAAACCGCATCATTTGCAAAACAAAGTACTTTTACCAAGTAAAGTCGATCGTCTGTTGACAAAAAGTGCACTACCGTAGATCAAAAATCAATACTCTTTATCGAACCAGGAATTAGCCACAGTCAGTTCCACTATTAAATTCCTTATCTGTGCAGTAAGTTTATTTACATTGGATAACATGGAAATTGTGTGTATTTAAGGAAAAATTTGGCCATTATCAGGGCTCATTACGTCACTCCGGTAAGCAAAATGAAAGTGCCTCTAACTGTGTGATACGAGTCAGCGGTCACTTTCCGTGGAACGCTCTTCTAACCAGTGCTCCTGCTCAACTTCTAGTTCCATGACCTAAAGTGGCTTTTCACTTTGGCAAAAAAATGACAATCGAAGGGAGTTTTGGAAGACGTATGTAATTTCTTCTAGGGGGTTCAATAAAACGCCATACCAAAGAAGCAATCATCAAAAGACTTAAACTCTTGGTATCTATAAAAACCTGAATAGGTTGCGATGCCCAAAAATCGATAGTATAGAACAATTTTGAAGATCGTCCAAATGGAAGTGTCATACCTGTGTGCAAATGGGCTGTTAGAAGGACCAGCACGTGTACGAGCGAATGCATAATTGACACCAATCGGATTAATTTCACAGCCGGTCACACTGTCGCGTCAACTTGGCGCTTTCTGTTTATACTCGCAGTGGCCGCCGTCGTTTATTGGTCGCGCGGGCCTCCGCCACCTGCGCCTCTAGCGTGAAGGCTATTGTCATATTGTGCCATTCTTATTTTAACACGTCAGTTTTTTTCCCAAATTGGTTGAATTTAGTCGCAATGAAATAGTAGGCCTTGAACCACGCCGGGGCCACTGAGTCAATCCAACCCGTTTACGTTACCCAGAGTGCCCGCAAAGATGAAGGAGACGGGGGAGGACGAGGCACAACCGCTTGCTAGACAGAGCAGGAAGTTGTGTTAACTGATACAGTTGAGTGAACTGGTAAGAATGCGGCAGTCTGAATGATCACGTGGATGGAGCGGGAGGTGGTGGCACGCGCAGAGCAAGCGAAATTATTATTTAAAATTGCTATTTAAATCATTTAAGCACAACTATTGTTGCCGGAATTGATCACTTTCCAGTATACCAAAATACACGCCCAACTGCTTCCTTTACCTCCGGCCTTTGCTAAACCGAGAAAAATACGACTAATGACCATGTTCTTCGTTTATTGGCCGCGCAGGCCACGGTCACCTGCGCCTCTAGCATGAAGGTTATTGTTATATTGTGCCATTTTTACTTTAACACGTCAGTTTTTCCTAAATTGGTTGAAGTTAGTCGTGGTAAAATAGTGGACCTTGAACCACGCCGGGGCCACTGCGTCAATCTAGCCCGATTACGTTACCCTGAGTGCACGTGAAGAGGAAGGAGACCGGGGAGGACGAGGCACAACCGTTTACTAGACAGATCAACCAATTAGCGTTTTGCTGACTGATGCAGTTGAGTGGGCTAGTAAAAAAACTGACGTCTGAATGGTCGCGTAGATAAAGCAGGCGGAATCGCGTGACTGACGGATATGCCTTGAAAAGGGTGTTGTGTCTGACGACCGGGTTATTGGATGTGAATCAACACCATTCTCTACAGTTTAAACGGTCTCTGTTAGGAATTTCGATTTCTAAGAGCACTGTGGATTGCAGTTTTTTTAGAGCAGGTCATTTTGCTATTTTGCCAAACCGGAACATCTATCCAGATGTGAATGTGTGCAACAAGAGACGCGTCACAGGGGATTTTTAATCGCATCTAATCAAGCATCTCCACATTCCAACGCCCTTCTTTCTCTTATTATTTTCCTGGAGCTTTTCAAACGGCCCGGTAGTAGACCCCGTGGCTTTGCACTGGCGTCAGCCTTGGGTAGGAGCGTTTCATTTTGCTTGCATTCTACTTTTCCCGATTTGGTTCAAGGCATGCCTAAATAATGCTAAATCCTTTATCCTGAGGATTATAACAGAAACGGATAATTAATGCTACTGATGCATATTAGTAGATAGTTTAAAACGTGTGAGCGTTAATTGGCATTAAATAATTGAAATACACGAAGCACGACCGTGTTTTCATTGGCATGTACACCGAAGACTGTTGATTTAGAAATATCATGAGTAAGAAAACACGGCCAACAAATATTGCTTATTTAAATAACTGAACACAGCATCGAAAAATTGGAAAAATGAATTTGAAGGCGGAAGTGTGTTCGCGTTGAATTAAACAACATGTATGATCATGTTAGAAATTTTTATTTAAAATTGCTACTTAAATCATTTAAGCACTACTATTGTTTCCGGAGTTGATCACTATCCAGTATACCAAAATTCACGCCCAACTGCTTCCTTTAACTCCGGCCTTTGCTAAACCCAGAAAAATACAACTGATTGCCATGTTCTTTGTACTTTTAAGCAGCACATCCACACGTAGGTTAAATAATGGTAGGAAGCATGTGCAAAAAGTATCATTCATTATGGAAAAAAATTGCTTTCAAATGACTCATTATAATTTGCTGTCTTGAGATCCGAGATGTTCAGGAATATGTGAGCCTAGTGGGCATGGCTACTGACCAATCATGTGGCGCGGTGTTTGAAGGAGCGTTTTGTCCACAAATGCATACGAATGAATCGCCTTTTGGAAAGATGATCTCACACTGTCGCTGGATCCCGTACACGATCTGAGGATCAGTTAATAGCCATTCCTTGATCCCAGCCCATGTGAAGTTGAAGAGCCGATGGGCTTCAGGAAGCCAAACAAATCCAACACAAACCCTCCCCTAGTAAATTTTGGCTTGAAGGGTAATAACATGCAAGTTGAATTTTTTCCTAATGCATTATTTATTAAAATAAACGTGCGTTAAATGGCTTAGGTGCCGACAACATCTAATTGCTGATTGCGCCTTTCAGTGCGATTTCTGTCCTATTATGAGCTGTCATTTGCATTTCAAAGTCCATAATTAGCCTCTTATCTGATCCTAGTGGGAATGACTACTTGTTCCTTGAAGCATTTCTCATTTCTCAAAATTTTACAGGAGTGCTCGAATCGATTGAAGAATTCTCCCAACCTTTGTGATGACGACAAACTGCACATTTCAGTGACACAGTTGTTGCCTTGTAAGAGTTTTAAATGTTTGCTAGTTTAACTCATACTGAAACCGATCGGATCAGTTTTCACCAATCAAGTCAACAGAATTCCTGTAATTAACAATCTGACCAGTCATCGGAATGATTTAGTCTTCAAATTTAAATGGCTGCTTTTAAAGCAGTGAAAGTTGAAACTTCACAATCGTCGTTCGGCCCAATCACTCACTAAGAGGTAGTTTGTTTGAATTAATGTGTTCTTTGTTTCTCAACATTAAATAAAACATAAAACTTTGCTAAGTTTATGGAAATGAATAATAAGTGTTACTGATGCATATTAGTACGTAGTTTAAAACATGCGAGCATTCGCTGGCACCAAATAATTGAAATACGCGAAGATCGGCTTTATTGTCAATTGACTGACCGCAGTGAGACTGTTGATTTAGAAACAATTTAAGTAAGAAACCATTGCCAACAAATATTGCTTATTTAAATAACTGAACACAGCACCGAAAAATTGGAAAAATGAATTTGAAGGAGGAAGTATGTTCGCGTTGAATTAAACAGTGTGGATGACCACGCCAGAAAATTGTATTTAAAATCACTACCTACAACCATTTTAGTACCAATAATTTTGGTGCCACGCATTTCAGTGTTCCTAACTTGCCCGCCTGAGGCAACTGCAGTAAGACTATGCAATGGGTTGAAATTCATTCATAAATTACAAAATCGATTTGACCAAATTGACAATTTTCCAGTATACGAAGGTACAAGCCCAACGTCTTCCTTTACGTCTGGTTTTTGCTCAACCCAGAAAAATACGACTAATTTCCATGTTCTTCGCATTTTTTCAGCAGCACAGTCGGAGGTAGGTTGAGTAATGGGAGGAAGCAAACTGCCTATTTCAGTGACGCAGTTGTTGTAAGTTGGATAGACAAGTCTAGAGCACTTACCACACTCATTCGAAGGGTCGTCTTGTAAGAGTTTAAATGCTTGCCAATTTCACTAATCGAGTCGCCAGAATTTCTGAAATTAACAATCTGACCAGTCATCTGAATGATCTAGTCTTCGAATTCAACTGGCTGTATTTAACGAAATCAGAGCTAAACCTTCACAACCTCCGTCCGGCCCAATTACTCACTAAGAGGTAGCTGGCTTGAATTAATATGTGCTTTGTTTCTCAACACCGAATGGCAACGAATAATTAATGCTACTGATACATATTAGTAGCCAGTTTAAAACTTGTTAGCATTAAGTGGCACCAAATAATTGAAGTACACGAAGATCGACTTTATTCCCAATGAACCGAATCATTGTGACCGCAGTGCGACTGTTGATTCAGAAATATCACAAGTAAGAAAACACGGCCATCAAATATTGCTTACTTAAATAACTGAACGCAGCACCAAAAAAATGAATTTGAAGGCGAAAATGTAATGGCATTGAATGAAACAGTACAGATGACCTTGCCAGAATTTATTATTTAAAATTGCTACTTAAATCATTTAAGCGCTAGCATTAATTGTTGTCGAAAATTCGTGAATAAATTTCAAAATCGATTTGCCCAAACTGATCACTTTCCAGTAGCCTCTTATCAGATCCTAGTGGAAATGGCTACTTGTTCATTGAAGCATTACTAATTCCTCAAAATTTTACACCAAACTAAACTCCAACACCGCCTAAGAGATTAAAGCATCACTCCATAGATTATTTTGACGAAACCAAACTAAAGTACACAAGAACGACGTCTCAGCCTACTAAGATAATATTTTAAAAAAAGGCGTTCAGCAATAGACTCTATTCTGCTACTCGATTTGTTATAATCCAAATATTGTCAAAAAATTTAAGGACTTATGAGGTTGGATCAAGAAATACAGCTGGTACGAACAGAGTAAATCGCCTCAAGCAGAAATTGCTGCATCAAAAGTACTTTAAGGGCCCCTAAACTGATCCCAGTAGAAAAGTAAGCGGGAAGTAAGCAACTTGACTTTTATTTTGCATCAAGTAATATAAAGATACAAACACGGTGCTTATGGGATAGTTGCCAGGTAGTCTTTAATTTCAGAAGGTTGCAGAATGCGGAATCCCTTATCGTTGCAGACAGCAATCTCGATGTTCTTCTCCGTCATTTGTCCTTCGAAGCTTTCCTTCAAAGTAAGAATTGCCGCGTGAACTGCGTCCTCCAATTCCAGCTTGTCGTTATAACTAAAACGCAAACAAGAAAAGACAGGTGTTAAGGAACACGCTATCTTGCCAACTTACGAACAGCAGTCAACGACTAAGTTGAATGTGCTTGTATCGGTTAGAAGACTTTAAACGATTGACAATTATAAAGAACAAGACTAATGCTTTAAGATAACTGTTCAGTTAATGGTAGTTAAAATGAAATTGGGCTGCGGGAAATCGACGCAAAGCTAATCGGAAATTTAGTAATATATAAAGAAAGCCAACTTTGGCTACCGAATTTGGCTGATATCAAAAAAAAGGAGAACAAACGATGCATTTAAGCAAGATGTAGTAATAGAGGATTGCCGACTTCAGTGATTTAAAGTAGAATTCTGTATTATAGTAAGGAAATTGCTTAGGTTTACTTGAAAGTTAAACAAATGAAGTGCACATAAAACCAGGACGAAGAAATTGGATTTACCGTTTCTCCAAGAAATTTTTGCCATTCATTGAGTTTTTACCCAAAGCAGTAGCCTTCCATGGGAAGTAGGTGCCCTAAATCAGGAAAAAATGAAATGGCGTGTGGCATGGATTCGCTAATTCTAACAGAGATGGCTTTGATGAAAGAATCATTTGATCAGGTCGTATGGAAATGTAAAGATGACAATCCAGAAAGATAGTACGATTACTACGATACTATAAAAATAGCGATTAAGATGTTAGATTGGAAAGCCAAATGCATAAATATGATCCCTAAATGAGTAATTTCTAAGGAGACGCTTACAGATGGATCACATTGGTAAAGATAGGCGCGGTTGGCATTATGATCCCATCCAGCAACAAGCAGCGAAACACCGAACGGCCGCACGCCTCTTATAAAAACAAACAATACGCAATTGTTATCAATTTGACGCTATGTGTTTTAAGAAAGAATGGGATTAGGAAGTTTGGCAAGCAAATTCTCGTCTGTAGAATCTGTCGATCTAGAAACCAACGTCCAGATAAACTAACTTATGTTGCATCAAACCAATTCAAGCATTGAAAAAAAAATAACTTATGGGAATCCCAGACATGCATAGTTACAGAAGCCATGTCACAGGTTTGTACTATTTTTAACGCTGACCAAAATTCGACCGACATTGACATAATGTAACACGACATATAATTCCTGTGATTAGGGTTTCTAGCATAAATGAAGGAAGCATTGAATAAAATTTTACATACCCTGATTGTGTATATTCTTGCATCACAGAAGCGATGCGCACGACTAGCTGTTCAGGGGAAATGGATTCATCATACGCAAGCTGGTAGGCCTGTGCGGATTTGCGTGCTTGCTTGACTAGAACCCTATAGTCCGGAGAAAGGCCGCTATACACCATTCCGACATTTTTTGTCACCATTTGAATACGGGATATTGTTGATTCGTCAATTAATTCGGTGCCAAATTTCTTTTCGACGGCCAAGACAACACCGTTGGATGCGCGAATACCGACTGAAGGAGCACCACATTCTGCTGCTTTCAATGCATACTCAATTTGAAGCAATTTTCCAGAGGGACTTATAAGAATATACATAAGAAAAAGAGACCAACCTGAAGGTTGTGAGAGAAAAACTGTAACGCTCGGACATGATCAACACTAAGACGATGACAAGGACACAGACTCAAAGATACGGTTCTACTTAGAACGGTTAAAACAAATACCCTTTAGACAGAACACAGGAGCTAAATTCACATGTTTACTCAAGTGATTAAACCGTATCTACATCCATGATCACACGTTTTTGATTTGGATGAGTATAAACTAAAAATATGATAGGTGCCACTAATTTTGTTGAGATCGTAAAAGTATTTGTAAGAAAATATTACTTTCTAGATGTTTTCAAAGTAGATCTTGAGGAACTAACAATGGGAAAAAATTATTAGTCGCAATTGCCCATATAATTGGCTGAAATTTTGAACTGAATGTGTTTTCTTTTCCGTCAAACAAGTAAAATCTGTAAAGTATATTGCTATTGTAGGTATTCAAATAGATGTCCTCCAAATTACCATACGATATATACCCACACACAACACCTTGAATGAATGATGGCAGTTTTACAACGCCTATTACAATACCTTTATCTTTGAATGACATTGATCGTATTAATGTCTTCTGAAACCTACAATTTCAGCATCTACACACATAGCATTTCATTTGCTACTTTAAATTTGCTTCGATTTTATGGCACTCTTTTAAATTATATAAACCATTGAGCATTATTTTTTGTCAATCATATTATGTGAAAGGCATTTTAAGCTTTATCTTGGTTTGGGTGGAGGGCTGCCATGTCCAAAACCGGAATAATTTTTTTTTAATTTGGTGGAAAACTTAACGTGCTGAAGGGTTTCTTAGATTTTAAAGGATATATTTTGGACTAATTAAACTGGTCATTGTTTGAGTCGCTCGAACTCTTTTACTAAATTAGCCATTTGTGATACCTATTAGTTGCTCTGTATTTACTTTTTACAATCTACTCTTCTATGTTTCAAGAAGGAGTTGCATAAATTTATTATAGGCAAAAATAGTTTTACCCAAAAAATTTAGTCTTAGGTAGGAAGTGAATATATACCCGTTTGTTCCAAAGTTCATTAGCAGCAATTTGGGCAGTCTAACAATTGAATGATTATTTGACGACTATGGTTGGCTTCAGTCGGTTATGGGAACTCATCTTATTAGTGTATTTTAGTTAATTTTTTACATCTTTTTAGGACTAAAAAACCCCTACAGGTAGATAGAATGCTACAAACAAACATTTATCACCTGATAACTGAAAATCTTGTATTCGTTTTTAACCGCTAAATTAAACAAATGATAACTTGGAGACACGCCGCAGATCGTAGGAATAATTCGATCAAAGCCACCCAAAAATCCATTTTCAATAATGGCTTCAATCAGAAGTTTTATGCCCAGATCATTAAGGGCCTGGAAGACCAAAGTCATTTTCTAATTTTGAAAGTCAGAAGATTGCCATAAGTTAGTAGAAGTCCAGGAGACGGCCTTTAAATTAATTAAAATCTTTCAAAGTCAAGTTATTACCTATTGCAATTATGCAGCAGCTCTACTGTGCGCCCTTCTTGCTATGCTCATAAGCCAAAGACTGATGGTCAACTTGATGCAATGATGATTTCTAGTGCAGAAATCTAATAGAACTTGTGTGCTTATCTTTCTGTCGTGGAACTCTCATATTCATTTAAGAATGCTGCCGTAGTTTTCTTCATTTACTCGATTTGCTCATTGAATCGCCATTGTTCCACGTATGTTTTATAATGAGTGCTCACAATGTAAGCTAATTCCATTAATTAAATAAGTAATTTTTTTCCGCTGGGATACTTATGATTAATCTGAAAACTTTTGCTGCCCCGTCTGTGACGTCACTCCTTAGTGAATGCTAGCGGCTACTTACTAAAGGTCAATCTTGACGGTCTTTAAAAGATCCTGCACTTTATTATTATACACCATCACGTCGGGGTCACCAATTGTGAGCCCCAGCACGTAGTCTTGAACCACGCCGGGGTCACTGAATTAACTCTGGCTACTTTTAAAAAAATTGACATGTAAAAACGATGAAAGGCAAAGAAGATGCAGGAAGAAATTTGGGAAAAGTTCCGTGGTTAAAAAATGGAAATTTGAAAACATTCGCCTAATGCTCCATGTTAGTCAACACGAAGAACGCATAAGAAACTGAGGAACACATTATCGATAGGATGTCACATACGATGCCATGATCGAAGCAGTCCTTGACAATTGTAATTCATCTTTGAGGGAACCGTGGTAGATATCTCACTACAATTATCGGACTCATCATTCAGAATTCCATCTTTGATTGCCCTGTTCAAATCCTGGTGTTCCACCTTAGTAAAATCATGGATGCCTTGCAATGTGGAATGTTTAGCATTTAAAGATAAGGGCTCATTTATTCCATCCATGGACTCCTTTGGGCAATTTCATTCACAAGCATAGCCCCCCAACCATATTTAGTGAAGTGGATGTGGCACGCTCGTGATTGGCCAATTTTGGAAGCACTTTGCATCCAAGATTATTGATTAGACCACATGGAACGCATGGGCTTAAACACGCGGAAATTTAAAACAGGCTTTATAAGTCTTTTTTTTTCTAATTTCTCTGCCAGAAAATGGCGTGTTTTCAAGAACACATCAAGGCGGCTTACGTATATGCCAGTCTACCCGTAGCCAGGGGAGTCTTGAATACCTACAGAACCGAAGAGTGAGTGGTATTTAGAAATTTGGATTAAATTCCAGCCGGCTAAGTCGATGGTGTATCGTTCGTTCGAAGTATCCAGTGCAACTTAAAAGACATTCAACAAGGTCCTGAAATAGCTATAACCTAGCCAGAATTGCGCTGATCTCATAATTTCTTGCTCAATTTTGTGAACTAAACGCATGACATCTGTTGTAGACTGATTTCATGTTGGACGAAACCTCACCATTATTCTTATATCCAAGCGCACCCCAAACCAAACTTTCAGTAACAAGTGGACGGTTTTTGCTTGGAAATCCTACAAGTCGTGTTAACATTTCTGCCAAATTAAACGACCTAATCGGTGTTATCGTGTTGTGTAGTTAACCGTTGCATGTAAAAAAAATGCGATTTTGTGTTTTTTTTTGGTGGTTTTAGACGACCCACAATAACACTTTTTGATGACGAGGCTGATGGTTCTTCAGCAGGCAGAAGTCACATTAAAAGTGCGACTCCACACAAGGGCAGAATTACGGCAACCAAAAAGCCTCCTGAACCAACGAAAACTCGCGATGCTTCTGACATCACGGAAACTGGTAATTGTGCCTCTCTTTCTCATGGCGCTGTAAATGGACTTTAATACAGCACGCATCCATGCCTGGAGATTTACTTTCGTGTCAAGGTCTCACATATTTAACAAGCTCTGGTGATACATGTGCTTTTGTGTGTGTTGTAAGCAGGGTACATGATAGTTTATTCCCAAATACCTCTAATTGCAATTAAAATCACGGGTTTAGCTAACTTAATTATCCACGAAGTAACACATTTGGGTGTGCACAAACCCAAAAACGAGGGAAATTATCAGCCAAAGTATTGGCAAAATCCCATTTTCAGGTGAAGGATTTTATCGATTTCTAATTAGTTATTTTAAACAGTGTAACAGTAAGTAATGGGTTTCTGAAATAAAGAACGCAGCGTATTTTGCGTGTTTTCAGCAGTCGAATCCAATGGAAGAATAAGCATCTCCACGCAAACGGGACTCTACCTGGAGGAGATTACTGACATTGTCGAGACGGACAATTTCGGCGTCCAGACAGACCAATTTGTCGATCGTCCAACGTCCCCGATCATGTACATAGCCAAAATTGGAATCGACGTAGCCACGCAGATTGAGCCATGGGAGGTGAGTCAATCCACGGGGTGGTTGGGACGCATTCCTGAAATTGATTCCATCTTGCCTTTATTGGCTAGGCTCATCAGTCCTTAAGAGTTGACAGGTTGCATCAAGGGTCACTTGTTAGAAGCACTAAAGTTTCAAAATCACACCACTACAATTTGTGCAAGCACACAATTAGTTGTTTGCTATGAAACTACGCACCCTTCCTAGTGGAATGCTGCAAGACGTCTCAGATTTTCAATGAAGATCTGTGTGAACCGTAGAAGGTAAAGACTAGACCAGAAGAGACTACTTCTGCACACGTATTTATGTACGCGGTGTATACAAAAACCGCAATGGAAGGCAATACGCTAGGTGTTTTCCTGTTGGCGCATAATGATCTCTGATCCAATGGCAACGAGATTGTGTATTGTTGACTAGTCTATGTCTGCCAATTTTTTAAGTGCAATCTACCTAAGATACGACTTCAACCTCCCAAGCGCGCTTCGTCTCAGGAACGTAACGACTCCTTGCATGCAACACGAGATACTCATAAAAGTTTAAGGTGATCAGTGAGGCGGAGAGTAGTGTGAAGTCACGGAAGGTGATGATGATGATAATGGTTAGAGTTGGCGTGAAGGAGTAAGAGTTTTGTGTCCCGCTGACTTGAACTTCTTTACCGTCTTTCAGCTATTTGATTTCGAAATTGAAGTCAGACCTCTGATGGAGGTCTTGCTGAACAAGACGATGGAGCAGGCGTTGATGGAGGTGATAGAGGAGGAGGAACTGGCGGAAATCCGCAAAAAGCAGTTGGCCTTTGAGGAGTTGAGGAACGCTGACCTCGCCGAGGTGGAACGCCTCGAAGAACGCAATCGTAGATTCAGGTCTGGGTGTTTTATTGTGATTTGAGATGACTTGTTTCTTTTAATTACGCGCGGAAGCCTTGTATACCACAAACCAAAATTTAGGTTCATGAACACACGAAAACATTGAAACAAGTGAAGCATTAAATTAGCCATTTATAACTGCAGAAATTGACAAGCACTCTAAGTAGGAAGATGACTGGATTAATCGACAATACAGTGGTTGTGAATCCTGAAAAAGGAATTAAATTATCAAATCACCCAGATGCCAAGATGTAGAAGGTGATTTCCTTCTTGTAAATGCTTATCGATCACCTTGTGAACAGTAACTGTTGAATACCCAAATCCAAAAAGACGATAAGTAACGTTCAACACTGTTTACGAGTAATCCCAAACACCAGAAACCACAATATAGACATTCAACGAATATGCAGGAAGCAATTGCTCATTACACTGTGACCTTGTGGACTGATTCGTCCAGTGAGCAAATGGTAAGTGGCGCTCAGCAAGAATCGGATTTAAAACAACAGATAATTCAAGATTAGCATGATAGATGTCGCACATCTTGTAAGTATTCAGCTAACAGCCGGCGTTATTTCCTAATTTCATTTTACTTTTAAATACAAAATATACTTTTAGTCCAAAAATTGTGTAAGATAATTATGTGGTATCAATTCGACTTGGCACAGGAATGTCTAATTAACTGCCGTGATGAAGTTTGACGTTATGTCGCAGATTAGATTTCTTTAAATTGTTGAAATTACCGCCCAATAATAATGCCAACTTATTATAAAATATTCCACTCGAACAAACTGAAGTTCAGCTTCGCGGGAGTGGTCTTTTGCTGATTCAACACTTAGAGTTAAGAAACAAACCCTCATTATTTCATATTAATGAAAATGAGCAATTTGCAGAAGTTCGATATAATTTGGAAGTTTTTTAAATTGACTTCGTCGACCTAAGGGGGACTGATATTGGCAGGTAGTCTAAGATAGTAGACAGTCTTTATTCCGATCAAAAATTCCATCGATTAAATAGCAAACTGTGCTACAATATGCATTTTCAGCCAATATTTTGGCAAGTGGCATTCTCGAATGGACATCAGTAATTTTTACCGTAATGCAATTTTGAAGGCATGTCTGCTTAACTTATAAAAAACGGACGCATGTTTGACCGTCTCGTTGACGTAAATCACCACAAATGGGTGTTAATGTGAATCGAGCAAGCGCCTTTTTAAAACCAATTGGTTTGTTTTAATTGAGTCCAAACTGCGGCCTCCCTTGTAATGATACTTTAAGAGAAGAGAATGAGAGAAGAATTAAGGAGGCGGAGAAAGCCGCTGTCTTGCGCCAACTGACGGCCGAAAAGATCGCCGCTCGCAGCTTCGTCAAGGCCTACTTGGAGCCGATTTTGCCTAACACGTTTGAGCTCCTCACTGCCCGAGGGTACTTCTACGACAACGTCCAGCAAGGTGAGTTTCCGCGGTGCTGCTAAACGTGTTTTACCATTCCACAGCAACTCCTTGACAATGAATTTGACTAAAGTAATTGGGCCAATGAGTTGCATTGTGTCTGTGTCGAAGTCTTATGCCATGACGGTCAGTTTGGCAGCAGCTTGCTTGGATTTTGAGCACAAAAATCTTAAATTGTTAACGGTGGCGGTGATAACTGACTGATTTGTCGTGAATCCTGTTTATTCGCACCCCCTTACTCCGGTCGCTCCACTTCTGACACCCAGGGTTCCCCTTTTCGCAGCATGTCGCCAGCCACGTGGATCCTCAACTCCCCTTCATTAGCTCGAATACTTGGAGTACCCCCACACCTATGTCTTGGTGTTAGCGCAGTTATGACTCACACATCCGAGGTATAAATATACACGCGCAAACACCACACACGACACAACGACACCAACGTGGTTGACCTCTGAAGTAAACGGTTGTGTCCACGTCCTCTCCAGTCTTTTTCTTCACCGCGGGTACCAGGGAAACGTAATCGAGCCAGAGCTAATTCCGTGGCCCCGGCGTGGTTCAGGAGCACATGCTGGGGCCCACAACAGATTCAACTTAGTCGGGTCTAGTCATCAAATCTAATCAACCAATTAAGTTGAAGACACGTCAAACGATTCTACGCAGGATTTAGATTTTCCCATTCTAACCTTTTATTTTAGAACTTGAGGAATCCTTCGTGACCTCTCTTATGGAGAAAACCGTTAATTTGAATACTCTTGAGTTGCGTGCTCGACTGACTATAGACGGAATTATAAGAGAGGTTAGTACTGCCATTGGTGGTTGTTCTAACTTGCCTATTTATATATTGGCCCATTTTATTAAAATATCCATTGATTTTGTTAATTAACTAAATAATTTACCCCAAGTAGTCTTTTCAATTTATTGCCTGAAATTAGGGAAATTGTCAAAAATAGCCAATCAAAATTTCTCAAAGCTAACTAAAAACTGTACTGTATTTTGTCCGTCAAATTTAGGTAAATAAACTAACACCTAAAGGTTTCGAGAATTGTTGAAAAAGGTCGCCTAAACACCGTCAGTTTGATTCTTGCTGTATAAAGATTCTGAGGCTTCAAGTTGAATGACCTATTAGCATTACCCAACTACACCAGTTTCCATTGGCTACTTGCGTCTAATCACAAAAGTTTTTTTAAATCGTCACCGTGGACGTTTGATTGAAGATTATACAAATATCTAAATGGTTAATTGAGTTAGTCTAGTCATCACGCACCATTACAGTGGCTTTAAATATCAGCATTTTGTAGAATTAATTGCATAAATGCGAGGCTTATTATCGTAATCCAGCAGATGAAGGTTCATTTGGCTTTGTCAGTCGGAATAAAGTTAAGACTCAGATATGATTCCGCGAACTTGAAACCAAAATTTGACGCCATTCCACGACTTCCCTCCAGGCTGTTTTGCAACGCCACGTGGAATACAGGGAACTGGGTCGTGAGCTCATGACGGAGGAGTTGATAACGCGAGTTATACCGGGTCTGCGGACAACTCTCGCACACATGGTTATCAAGCAGCTGATCGGTTTGGCCATCGAGAGGCTGGAGCAGATAGCCGCGGCCAGAAAACGCGTTCTTGCCGAGGTTGTCGGCGAGATACTGGAAGATGCCATCACCACGACCGCGGAAAGGGAGGCCAAGAGGCTGGAGGAACTGGAAGCTCTCGAGGCCGAAATGACGGAGGTAGTGCTGTGCTTTCATGCCCACAGGAGGATTGTCACATGAGCAGTTAGAGTTGTACTCCTCAGTGTAATCATTTTAAAGACGAATTAGTCCACAAAAAACTGCACTTGTGACAAAAATTACTTGCCATAAATGCAGTTTTTAAGCTTGGTTAAGTCCTGAATTAAAGGCGATGGTTAAAAGTGCTTGTGTAAAATGTTTGCTTTCATCCCTTTTTTAGGAGCAATTTGATTGATCAGTGCAAACTTAAGGTGAAGAAGACAGGACGAAGTCTCGGCGCACTGCCTCCGAATACATTACCTTCAAACGAGAGATACTTTATAACTGTTGCTGTGAATAAATTTTGTCCCCGTAAAACGAAGCGTTACTACTCACGCATAATGGGTTTTTG
Organism: Mesocestoides corti; assembly: GCA_900604375.1. Taxonomy (NCBI): domain Eukaryota; kingdom Metazoa; phylum Platyhelminthes; class Cestoda; order Cyclophyllidea; family Mesocestoididae; genus Mesocestoides; species Mesocestoides corti. The sequence goes on from UXSR01000059.1 coordinate 22,205, forward strand.
GATGAGGCGGTTTCCTTTTTTATTAAAATATTTACCAATCAGTACTATCCACTGAACTTCCTTAAATAGAGAAGCTAAAATCCCTGTTTGGGTTACAAAGAGGAGGTGTGAGGATAATTCAAGATAAATATCCGTGTGAATGAGGTAGGAGTTAAGAGTACGCACGGCCAGCGACATGCTGTGAAAAGGCGTAGCCTGTGTCCGAGGCTGGGGTGATTGAATTAAGGGGTGTGAATAAACACGCTTCAAAACTAGGTAATCAGATGACAGAAAAATACGACTACCACTCTAGATTGTGGTTCATGCACTGGGAAATTCAGCCATCGCAGACGACTAGTTGAGTTTGCTCAAATCTGCAGGTCGTTAAGTAACCGTCCTTGGCGAGCATAAGCAAAGAGGATTTGCTGGCGATGAGCGTATACGGTTGGCATGGGCGTTTTTTAAAGTACCTATATACGTGGCGAGTTGCCTCTATGTTTTAGGCCAATAGCGACGGTTGAAAATCCCAACATTACGTTTAGCATTGGAATCAACGTTTATTTTTTTTTCAAGTTCAAGCCGACCTCAGCACACTTAGCTTTTGGCTTATAAACTTGAGACGACGAGTCAAAAATGCCTCAAATAACCGATTTTGCGTTTTTTGTCATCCAATCGGGATCGGGCTGTGTGGCTGCGCAGTGAACCGTGGTGATCCACGTGTAGTGGGCCCCGGTGCGGTTTTGGAAACCACACCAGGGCCGGCAATCTGCGTTGACACGGCCCGACCGAAAGAAGGAGTCAAAATTGCTGCTGGCGCGTAGCTCAACCGACTTATTAATGCGGCACCTGTGTGTGTGTGTGTGTGTACAGAATAACGAATGCGTTTGCATGGCTTCGCTAAGTATCGATCGATGAAAGCACGTCGTTGCGTGAGGCGCATTAACGAAAATCGATTGATTTGTGCGCGCTCACGACCGCTAACTGTGGTCGTCTGCTGCTCGCCACACACGTCCACCAATTCGGTCGTCCCAGTCTTCAACACATTGATCCACTCCCCCCGTTCACAGCATGGCGTCGACTACCCATGAGCACGTAAGCCACCGTTTATTCCCACCCGGCACGTCAACTCAGGAGCCAATATATCCGTTGTGTCCCTCCAACACACTCCGAAAATTGTCCTCAATCCCTTTTTATGTTTAACCCACTGGAGTGGTTCCACCACCGACCTCCGATTGTGTCGTCGGTTTCGACGAGTTTTTCGCTACCGCAGCAGTGAGTCGCCCAATCACACGCTTTTGCATTCTCCTCAGTCCTATTCAAAGTTACAAAATTATAGACGGCAAATTGACTTTGTTTAGCCTTAGTGCAGAAACACCCAGACCTTATTAACCCAACACACAGGCAGGCCGAAATCCGTCTCAAGGTCACGCACAAAATCTTGTCAAAAGGTTTCCTCGTTAACGCCCCCTCTGTGTCCACAGTCGAATAACCCATAAATCTATCCTGGATTATACTTGGAAGCTTACGCAAACACCGCAAGTCCCCTGTGAATCATTCACCTTGCTGTACAAAGTCTCGACCAATAGAAGCGCGCTGAAAATCCCGGTCCAGAGCTAGAAGACTCAACTAACCAATAAGCGACCGCGTCTCCGTCACCTTCTGTCATCTCATTGGTCCCTGTGTACTCAGTGTCCAACAGTTGAAGTGTGGATTTAAGACCAACTATTGATGATGATCTTAGATAACAACTGGCTTAGATTTTTGTTTACCAACACCTGAAAGTCGGTTGACGTGGTACTTAGACAAAGTGAGCCGCATATACTCGTAACGATTCGTTGAGGTTAACTCGAGTACGTTTCTAGGAGATATAACTAAAATTACCTTCTTGTCAAAAAAAGTTAACGCTGTAGTATTGAGTTATCCCCTAGGAGCATCGCTTATCAAAAGTAACTTCCCAAATATAAGTAATATAGTCGTGTCCAGGCAGCAGCTGCCATAACCAGATGTAAATTTTTTGACATTTTCTCAGGTTGTAACTAATTTTTAAGCAAATGTTTAGGAAAACTTCTTTGCCTCACAGCGATAACTTACGCGGACGTTTTCGTTGTGTAGAACGCAGTGTAACTTGTGACGACGCCTATCAAATATAGCCGATTCGCTTTCAATTTCGGTAGCAGTGATAGTGGGAACGAAATTTTGTTTCAAGGTCGAACTGCTTTGGGTGCAGATTGGTATCAAGCTGTGTTTGTTTGTTTTTTTTGGCTAAAAGCTTTTTAAGTAGAAGACGCTTCAGGTATACCTACTGTGGTAAAATAACAAATGCTTGTTGCTACTCAACTGGCCAATCGAATATCGCCAAAATTCAAAATGGCCTCCTCTTAACCGTCTAAAGCTGCATAATATATTTCTAAAAAAATTATTCAGGCGATGTGAAACTTGTCGACAGAATTCAATGCCTGATAAAAAATTAATAACACTTAATTATTTCAACAAATTTAGATGATTTCTGCAACGTAATCCGTCGACTTAAAAGCGATGAGTTATTGGTAGTACACATGATTCCCATGAAAGATGTTATCGCTATTCCACATTACATTTGCATAATATTTTATCCAACCTACACAGGAAGACTGTGTTGTTCAGGTTAGATTTAGCGCAAGCCTATTATCAAATCCCTGTAGAACCATCTGACATTTTAGAGACGGCTATGGCCAATTCGTGGGAATGCCCTTTGGTTTAAACCTTTCGGACTAGACTTGGTATTCTCGAATACCGAAAATGTCCTCACAGCTTGTGAGCATCGAGAGGAGCACCTGAAACACCTTGAGTTTGTCTTCTGGCTTCTCAATGACTGCGGTTTAATAATCAACTCGACAAAGTGCGTTTTTGGGAGATTCACAAAACTCCTCAACATGACAGTCGGCCATGCTTGACCATCTGCTCATCCGCGTCAAATATAAACGCCTTGTCCGACATTCAACTCTGAAAGACGACAACATAAGTGCCATTTTTAATGGGGTTAGCACGTGCCACCTTCCAGTTGCTAATTGCGGCATTTTAAAGCATGAGCGAAATGTAATTTTTTCAGTAACCACAGCCACTAAATTAGGGAACGCATGCCTTGGGTGTTAGGGCCAAGAGAACCCAATTCAACACCCTTGATTTACACAATGACGTGCCAAATATCCCTAGTCCATAGACACTTTGGAAAGGATCGTCCCATCACTGTACCGAAAATGGGATCTCCGTTGGGCAGCTTGCAGACCATTTGAAGCCAAGCCTTCCCCTAAGTCGAAATTGACCACATCTTCAGCGAGATGATGTGGAACTCACTATACTTAGTAGCAATGTTAACAGCAGCGAAAACCCTAATTATCTCGTCCAACGCTATTATCAAATTTTCCGTGTGTTTGCTTAATCGTTCTTCTTCCTTTTCATTTGTCACCGTCTCGCATATTTTTAGTTAATAATTCACCTCAGCTAAAACCCCTCTCGTCTTCGGCGTAAAATGAATTCCACGTTTAATCTCTGCGTCAAGTTTTTGTGAAGGGAGACACAAGCGCGAGAATTGTCAAAATGAAACGATTTCATCAATTTTGTGATATATACAACAAATCTCTCCCTCGTTGTCGATTGATTCATTTGTAGTTAGCCGACAGTTAAATAAACTGCTCACAAACATTCACAAGATTACTGATGTTTGCAAACTGAATCCAGATCAGTGACCATGAGACAATGAACTTTCCTTGCCTGTGAATCAAAGACTGTCTCTTCGTTCCATGGGTTCTGCGGGTGACCACGAACAGAAGAGCAGGAAATTACCAGGGCTTTTATAGTCTCAAATGAGCGACTACCTCATATAACTGCTTCTATGATGACTTTCTCTCGAGTTACTAAAACTAACAGCACTGAACCCATTCAGCTGCTAGAGATGAACTGTACTTTTTTGATTTGGGATGAGACGCTATTGATGTTTCTTTTTTATGGAACAATTCATTAATCTGCTCAATTTTAAGGTAGAAAAATTGCAGTTTAAATAAGCGAACCATTACTTACCAAAGCCAACATTTGCGCTAAGATATTTATTATTATTAAACTTAAGGGATTAAAAATTACTTTTGATGGGTTTTAATAGATTATTTGATTGCGCATTTCTTGCAATTTATATTTTACCTACTTTCCTGCAATCGTATTTTTTAGGTTAAAATGATGCATTTTTACTGTCTACTTGTCCAAAGTGCCTAAATCAACCAAGGAATATTTCATTGTTAGGTCATTTTACCAGTACACAAGCGAAATAGCTATAAAACATTTTATCGACTTATTTTAGATTAAAAGTATGCAAGTTATTAAGTTTCAACAATTTACAAGTTTGGACCTAGATGAAATCTTGTTAGCTAACCGCTATTGCTGATTATTCGTTTAACTCATAAAAGTCGATTTGATTAAACACTTTCCTTATGTTAACGCTGAAAGAGACTTAAGATAATAAGAATCCATTAGTGATTCCAGAAAATGATAGAATAATTTAGAGGCTCTATCCTAGAAGAATAAATTACAGGATTTCCAAATTTGCCATAAAAAATGAAGTTTTTGAAATTTGAGTATAATCAATTAACGAATAATAGAAGACCACTTTCTTTTCAATACAGTCGAAATTGATAAACTACTGGTGCTTCTATCCATTTCCTGTATATTCGAAGCCCCTTTAAATTTTCTCTTTATGCAGCGTTTGAAGGATTCAACATTGAGACCGCGTTGTATAAGCCGCCTAATGGGTTGCTGTATTCTGGTGTGGTATGATGTTAACATAACCAGTTCCTGTCAGGATATATAATCCTTAACTTATTAAACCTTTTACAAAACTCCCTATTTTTAACCTATACCTACTTTATCAGGGTCACCTTTCAAGTAGATACTCCACTCAAAATGTCCCCGAATCCTAGTTCACCACTGTTTTTGTGTATAGAGGAAACCGGATTTTCTTGTTCTCAGCCTTTTAACACAATTTTCTTGGTCATAATAATTTACCGGTAGCATATGATACAGTTTTAGCATTGATATTTTCACTACTACAGCTCTTAATAAAGAACATTTTAGTATAAACGATATACGACAATCCTCCTTTTTAGCCTTACCAAAGATACTTGATGTCCAAGCGTGTGTTGCTCTTTATACTAAGAAATTGCAGCTTGACCTTTGTCTTCCAAGCGTGATTTGCCCATGATTTCCGTTTCGTTTTTAGAAAATCCTATTGCAACACTTGTAAAATGGAACCCCTTGATACATTGGATGAAAAACCAAAGATTTTCTTGATGGGACTTAGGGGGTACCTTTTGCTATATGATGCTAATGTCGCAATGTAGGAGTGGAAAATCGTCAATACAGAAAGTTGTTTTCCACAAACTCACTCCCGCAGAAACCCTCTATCTGGAAAGCACAAACAAAATTGAGAAAAATGGTTGGTCTCATTATCTATTCTTTTAATTCTTCTAATAATTTTGTAATTATTTCTTGCTTTTTCGTGTTCCAGATATTTCCGACTGTTCATTCATTAAATTTCAAATATGGGATTTCCCGGGGCACATCGATTTCTGCGACCCAATGTTCCTCTCCGATGCTATATTTACTGAATCTTGCGCTATCATTTTTGTTATCGACGCACAGGTATTTCACGTCAATTGCCCTTGTGGTTTACTTATTATCAGTGCTTCTCAACCTTAAATTTCTATTATTCTCGCTAATTCCATAGTGTTACCTCGTCCTACTGTATTTCAGCACCACCTGTACTTGTCCTCCTTTAGGCATTGTAAATTTTAATTCGCGCAACTTAGAATGAAGTGGCGACTTTATTATTTTTCATTATGGTGTGTATGTGAATCCTTGTTTTCTTCAATGCTTAGTTTGGCCAACTAGCTTTATTGTCTAGTTTTTTTGAAAAAAAAAAGTAGGACGTGTTTGTGCACGCCGATTTGACGCCCTGAATTTAGCCAATCACAGTTTTTTGGCTACTTATGTTGGTTTGTGCTTAGGAAGCAATTGTAAATTGGAATTTTGTCTGTCATGATTTATTTGCTAGATGATAATTTGGAGTTTTATCTAGTAGCGCGAATGTCATTGTTATTGCTTCTAAACTTCCCTTCTCGTTTTTCTTAAACACTATCCAGGATGACTACTTATCAGCGTTACACCGACTCAATTCAACTATCGAATATGCCCATAAGGAAAATCCAAACATCAAGTATGAAGTGTTCATCCACAAAGTGGACTGTCTGTTGGAGGACCAGAAGATCGAAATCCAACGAGACATTGCCCAGCGCGTGAACAACATCGTGGATGACATTGTCTCCACGCACAACGCAAACGGTGGTGGATCATCTGGCGTCAGCATTGGGTGCGTCTATGCTTCTACCTCTGTTTGAATTTGAACCCACTTAAGCCCCTCTTAGTACCTCAATCGAGTAGAGTTAATCGTAGGAGCAATTTGTTTCTTTGTTCGCAACCCCCACGATCGGTGTACTTTTTGCAAGTCTTAAAAGTTTCATGTTCTCGCCAAAATACCTGAATTTTCGTCGGCCGAATTATGTCGACTGAATTATTGTAGCTATAATTTGCAGCAAAATCTTTTGATCGTGTAAACAGTTCTGCAGTTTAGTAATAAGCAAGGTGTGTTTTGGTGAATCTGGCATTTTCTACCTCTGAGTGAAGCAGATTCTACTAGAAAAAAAATCCTAATTGTCTTCCCTTCCTCCTCTCCCACAACGACTAGCTTTCATCTCACAACCATCTACGATCACTCCGTCTTTGAGGCGTTCAGCAAGGTGGTGCAAAAGCTCATTCCCTACTTGGACGCATTTGAGGACCTCCTGAACATCTTCATATCGGTGAGTCGTGGTCACGCCAGGTCGTTTTCAGCTTCTTTGCACGTCAACTATGCTCGTGGCTTCGCAAATCCATTTTGTGAAACAAAAGGTCTTGTGATCATTTGTTTTTCGTCTAAGCCTATTCTCAATGAAGTGATTTCGCTTGTCATTTCATTAATACACCATTGGTTAGAACGCTATTTCGTTTTTGTTAATTACCAAACTGTATAAATGTAGGTATTTCAAATGAAAATGAGGTGTGTTATAGCTGTCGTTTACGTGTAGTGAAGTTTCAGGAACAATTGGATAAAGCTCGGGAAAGGGCTTTGCAGGAGGGTTAAAAACATGGGTTTTGGTCTATCTAAACTTGTTCCCCACTTTAACCTAAATGCGTCGGAGGTACACGCCCTTGTGCCTCATTCCTGTTTACGGTGTTTACGTGTGGTGAGGTTTCAGGAACAAAGTCTTTTCGGCGTGCCATGGCAACGTCTTTTATTTGGTTACATTAACTCTTTGTTCGATCGCTTCATCTAGGCGTAAAAATAACTAATTTCACGAGGCTATTAAGTGTAGCGAGTTCCACATCATCTCGCTGAAGATGTGGTCAATTTCGACTTCTGGGAAGGCTTGACTTCAAATAGCTTGCAAGCTGCCCAACGGAGATCCCATTTTTGGTACAGTGGTGGGACGATCCTTTCCAAAGTGCTTATGGACTGAGGAAATTTGACACGTCATTGTGTAAATCGAGGGTGTTGAATTGGATTCGTTTGGCCCTAACACCCAAGGCATGCGTTAATCGCTGCAATCAACGTTCAACAACTATAATGTTGCACGTGACAACGCCATCAAAAATGGCACGTTTGTTGTCGCCATTTTTCAGAGTTCAATGTTGGACAAAGTGTTTATATTTTTGACGTGGATGAGCAGATGGTCAAGCATGGCCGACTGTCATGTTGTGGAGTTTGCAGAATTTCCGTAAACGCACTCTGTCGAGTTGATTATTAAACCGCGGTCATTGAGAAGCCAGAAACCAAACTCAAGGTGTTTCAGGTGCTCCTCTCGATGCTCACAAGCTGTGAGGGCATTTTCGGTATTCGAGAATACAAAATGCAGGCCCGATAACGCATAATGACTAAGTAGCCGAAAGGTCTAAACCAAAGGTCTATAGCTGTCATTAAAATGTCAGATGGTTCTACAGGGATTTGATAATAGGCTTGCGCTAAATCTAACCTGGACAACACAGTCTTCTCGTGTAGGTTGGATAAAATATTATGCAGATGTAATGTGGAATAGCGATCAGGCATAGTGATTGATCTTAAGAATGATATCAATACTTGGGAATCTTTTGCAGAGTTCAATGTTGGACAAGGCGTTTTTATTCGACGTCGCGAGCAAAATCTACTTGGCCACCGACTCAACGCTGGTCGACATGCAAACGTACGAGCTGTGCTGTGATATGATTGACGTAGTGACCAACATCTCCTCCATTTACACGTAAGTCTCCCCGCCACTCGGTAGTTCGGGCAGCTATGCGCTGTCGTCCGTGATCGCAGCCTCACTCCCGCACTCTCGTTGTAGCCCCCACCAAGAACTCACTGACCCTCCGTTCTCCGAGCAGACGTCGTCCACAATCGTCCTGAACAACGACACTGTCATCTACCTTCGCGGCATTAATCGCTACATGGCTTTGGTGTGCCTGCTGCGGGAGGAATCGCTGGAGAAACTAGGTTTGTCCTAACCCCTCTCTGTTCCCACTGAGGCCTCGTAGCTAGTTGCGAATTGCCACTGTGCATTTCTACACAGGTATAATTGAGTACAACTACCAAGTCGTGAAGAAGGGCATCCAGCGCATGCTGAGCGTGAATCAGCAGGCAGCGAAGACGCTGAGGTCCAGTCGGAAGGTCTCCGACGCACCCTCCGACCCACCACCACCAGACTCCGCCACCAACGGGACGTGCGAGCCCCTGGCCTAGGGCGCACGCCACCCCCTTCCTCATCGCTCTCCTGCACTGCTTTGTATGATATTGGCCCCCCCTGCCGTGTGCTTTCACACGAGGCTATTTCTACCTGATTTGCCCCCCTTAAGCCCCTTTCGATAGTAAATAACACGTACAATCGGGCATGGTTTTGAGTAGCATCACAAGTCGTTAGCGTAGTCGAGTGGCTATCATCACAATGTCGGCGCTACGTGCACAGTAAGCATCATAACCTAGCAGAAGGGAAACATTTAATAGCAGTGTTGGAGGCGCTAATTGGGGTTTTCGTTGGTGTATTTGCGTCTTGTGTCTAGACATGAATGTAAAATGTTGTAAATAGCGTTTCTTTTATCAATGCGCGATCTCCAGGTGGTGTCCTTACGACGTGTGTTGCGACTTGAGCCACCTCGCCTCCAATGCTACCAGGCTAATGCCCTGTCCTACAAAGCAGGAAAAGGCATAGTTAGTGGCACGAGTTCCTTCTGGTTCACAACAATCAGCGCCTTGCACGTCTAGACATGAGGTTCAAATAACCGTAGAACAACACCTATTATTCGTTCACAGTCGTAGGAGCTGGCGACTTCTAGCGAACCCAAACTGACCACGTCCATCGAATCTTCATGTTGCAAAACATCATTACGAAGACAGCATTTCAAGCAACTTAGCGCTCTGCAAATGGAGCGGAGATGCCAGTTGGGGAGGTTCAGAGCCGTCACTTGGAGTAAATAGACCGGATGTCGCAATGGGAGCAAGTGTTTAAAAAGAAATTGTGCGTTTGTAGATGTGGTAACCTAGACACTGTCAGACCCCACCGTTGGTGGACACCCACAGTCCCTGATCCACGGACATCGAGTCAGTGTTATTGACTCGGATCAGTGTGAATGATGTTCGGAAGTGGTTTGACCGCTAGCCCAAGAGAGACAGCGTTGCTGGATGTGCACCAGAAATGACCAAGTCATTAGATTTTGCTAATTCTCGCGCTTGTGGCCCCACTCCTACGGGTCAAATGGAGAACTAATGGTACGCCAAAAGCGAGGCGGAATATCAACTAGACAACTGTTAGGCGGCGACGAATGAAGAGAAAAAGGCAGGTGAACAAAGAGACGCAGGGAATTACACGGGGAGCACTTGCCGTTAGCTTAATGAAGACGACGACACCAGGTCCTCGATGGCCTCGTCGATTACTTCGTTGTAAATTTCGAGAGCAGTGGACTGGAGTATTTCCCGTCGGGCGTTGGCAGCCAGCTGCAGGTTGTTCACGGCCAGCGTGACCATTTCCTCGATGATCCAGCTGACCACGCTGTAGGCGAGCTTGGGGAAGCAGAGGTTGACCAGCGCCTCGGTCATCAGGTGGCGACCCAGTTCCCTGTACTCCGTGTGTCGCTGAGAGACTGCCTGCAATGTGGTTACAAAAAGAGAGCAGCCTGAGTTTGGTGCACGATTTTGGAGATTGCCATTTGAGAAATCGGCAATTGAACTTGATGCCTAAGTCTACACTGAGATGCTTCATTGCTGATGCCATGTGAATAATGAGAAGCGTGTTCCATTTATCTAAGTCCGACTTAGTGGGCTCAGACACTAGCTTGTGTGCTCGTAATGAGGTGGAAATGACTGCAAATCTCCGTGCGAACCAAGTACGGTTTTAAAGAACTTGGTTACAAAATGGTGGCCTGAGATGACAAGTTGTACCAAACTGGGTATGACTCACAGATCTAGCTCCAAGGCGTGACGAAGGCTAGGAATGCTTCAATAGTGCCGAAATGCTCTAGGGACTGCTGTTGTAGGCGTCGAAACTCATTTTACAGAACACAATGGAAAGCATTATGCATCTATAATCCCCTTAGTAAGAATCCGTAAGTCTAAATTATAGCTAACGGCTTCTAGTACTGTGACTGAAGCTGCTGCGATCGCCTTTAATGAAGCATTGTTCTAGCCTGCTAGTTCGTGAAGCAGCGCGGAACGCATTCATTGGTAGCAGCAAAGCAGTCATCACTCTTCGTCGATTCGTTTTAAAAAATGCCAAAATTGTCATCACTTTCAATCGGAGTTCCAGCAAATCGCCTTGCCTGATGCAGAAATTTTGTGTCCACTATCTTCGTTTAGTGCCATCGCTACATTAGTTCCCAAATAAGCTGTAACACGCCGTCAGTCATGCTAGATAATCCTTCTGTTTCAAGTTACTCTTTTGAGCCAGGGGAGAGAGATAGAGGCCTAGCCGTTTATTCCATGTCTCGACAAAATCATGCTATAGATGCGTGAATGTGTGCGGCTAATGCAGCTGTTTACCAAAACAGCTTGTTTTAGAAGTGAATCGCGTTCATTTAACTCAAATTAAATGTGTCCAACACAAGCATAGTTGGACATGGTAAGGTTTTTTAAATTGAGGCTGCCAAAGGCATGAAGCTTGAGGTAACTAAAGTAGGCGACGGTGTACCAAACTGGATATTCAACCGAGTGCTAGTCACAGGAAATAAGGAAGATTAAGACGTAGGAAATGGTGAAGAATTTGCTGTTGGAGGCATCTAAACACCGTTTTATGGACAATGAACCCTGTCAATTGGTGTCGTAAAAATACAATGGCAATTTTTCCAATCGGTTCGGATCTTTTTAACTAGACATAATTCGGTTACCTCGTGTATAACACCATCGACTAAAAGGCGGGCACTTCTCTCGAGTCGGTTCCTCTCAAATAAGGAGTCTAGAATCGGTTTCAAGAAGTTCTGTTCGATTTCTAAAACAAACAAAAAATGTGTGTGTTATGTAGTGGTCACTCCTGTTATGCCATCAAATTGGCAGCGGAATTCGTGTGAAATGTGACCACAAATGCAGGTCTATGCGATAACTCCTGTTACTACCAAAATAGCCGAAGGCGCTATCCACGGAACATTGGCAAGGAGGAGGTAGTGGGGTCTCTGAGTGCAATGCCGACTCTCTGAATTCGGGCAAATGAAGCTTAAATCATCAGAAAGGCAGACCGTGGAAGGAGTGGAGAGGAGGTAAATTATTCTGTGGACTGGGGTCTAGAGCTGCAGTGCTCGTTCCAACTCCGGTGGGCCGTGATTCAAAATCTCGTCGCTTCACAGCAAATGGACTAAGCCAAGTCCAGAAGAGCTCTTCGTGGAGCACAATTTGGCGAACACAATTCAATCGATTTTCGTGATTGCTCTTCACATAGTTACCTCCGTTCAGAAATCGATACTCAGCGAAGCTATATAAAGCGCCTGCTATTCTATATACACACACACACATCTACTGTATCAATAAATTGGTTGAGCTACGCGCCATCAGCATTCTCACCTCTTTTTGTCGGTCGGGCCTTGTCGGCCCTGGTGTGGTCCTTCAAAGCCGCATCGGGGCGCGCTACAATAACAGCGTTTAGCACAATTCAGCCAACTTTTCGTGCTTTAAGCGACCAAGTATCCCAGATTGAAATGCATGCACTTCGCACGTATCCGACTGACCCCTGATGACCTTCACGGCACCTCTTTGTGCATTTTGCCTTTACGTGCATACGCGAACCGACACAACCAATAAAAATTAGTCTTCTAGGTGAGTAGACTATAAAATCCATAATTCACATGCCTTCACAAGCGATGAGCACAAATCGATAAAAACAGGTCCAGTTTGCCCATAAATTTTGACCCCGTATGAAACACCCACACGATTGCTGAACTTAGGTTAATTTTTTTATATAAATACAAGGGTGGTTTGTGTACGGTCACAATCACACACCGAAATACAATTGGTGTCGTATCGGGAAATTTTTCACGCAAATTCACTTTAAACCCTCGGTCAATGCTTGGTTAAGTGAATTCACCTAGACTCAGCTTTACTCACACACGCCGCCTAGTAATGCCAGTTTACATGAGGCTTACTAACCTGATTCAACGCTGTCATAGAAGTAGCCGCGTTCGGTGAGCTGTTCAAAGACATTTGGAAGCAATGGTTCCAGGTAGGCTTTTGTGAAATTGCGGGCCGCAACCTTGTCGGCAGCCAGCCGTCGCATCGACGCAGCCAGCGTCGCCTGGGCCTTCCGCCGTGTCTGTTCTTCCCTGTGCGAAAAAAAAACGGCCGGGATGTAGCAATCATTGTGACCACAAACCAAGTCTAACGAATACTCATCTGCGTGCAACTGAAGCAGCTGAAAGAAGCCTTCAATTCAACACCAGACAGCCTTCTCTCTCGTCGAATTCGCATCGCATTGGTACTACCCCACTGCAAGCAACTGACACTACGCAAAACTTCAACTCATTTCACTACTATTCGAAACTGAAATCTACTCTATTGGTTTAATGCCAGACCTGTAGCGACGGTTGCGTTCCTCCAGGCGTTCGATCTCGGCGAGGTGGGCGTTGTGAATTTCCAATTGCACGAACTGTTGCTTGCGAAGTTCCTGCAGTTCCTCCTCCTCCGCCACCTCAACCAACGCCTGTTCCATCGTCTTCCCGGTCAGCACTTCAAGAACTGGTTTCACCTCAATTTCGAAGTCGAAGAGCTTAAAAGACAGCAAAGAAAACGTAAAAAACATACGCCTTGACTTGATGTGCAGTACTTGTATTCCCCTTATTGAGGTTTCTGCTAATCCATCACGCATTTCTTGTTGCGTAGAATCATAGATAGAGACCGTGTACCGACTGTTTAGTCTTGGTGAATGAAGACTCAACGGGCGTTAGCTGAATAGAAAGTGGTTCCAACCAAACCTACTAGCTACTAGGCACTCGTAATTGTCTGGGAATCATGACGGAACGTCGCAAAACAGACCTCACACAGCTCCACTTGCGTTGCCACATCGAGTCCGGTTTTGGCAGGCACGAAAGGCGGAGTCGGGGGTCGAACCATGAACTCATCTGTCTGGCTCCAGAAGTTGTCGAGTTGCACCGGTTCCGCGATCTCCTCTAAATGCTGTTTAAGGTTGACAGGCTGTCCTGACCTACCATAAACCAAGTCTAAAAAGCGACGTTCGTTGATTCTGAGTGGAGCAGGAGGGGGGCTCGATTGTTGGAAAATAAAAAAAACACTAGTGTTCAGTTTACAAAGAACCTCGTCATTGTGGAAACGCTGCTTAGCAACCTCAAATGTCCTACCGATGAAACTAACGGCGCCACTGACATGCAGTCACCGAAATAACCAATTACAGACGCGATTGTGGGTGTCAGAAAGGACGCAATATTCTGGCCAAATGGACTACTGTGGACAGTTTTTCGCCAAGTAGTTACAACACAAAATTGCCTACAATTTCTGGGACCGTTGAACCATTACTCCCGTCAAGCCTAGGAGTTTGCACCCAATGTCTGACACTACCTTGGTGGAACTCAGATGTTATGAATCTCGCTCAAAGTCGTTGTTTATTGGAGGGCTGGACAGTGTTGAAGTGGGTACGTCCGGAAGCCGTAGGCTTCTTGACCCTAATTATCTGATGAGGCGATCTGTCTAACGTGCCTAAACTAACTATTTGAAGTACACACCGGCACCGTGAGAGCATATTGATTAGTTATAGAAATTCGATAAATGTGGCACCTACTAGAACCTCCAGCGCAGCTCTCCGAACCATCAATGGACTTGGGCTCCCTCGAGGCAGACCTCTGGGTATTTACAACCCGTCTGGACCTCCACTTTCCGAGGGTGCCGTCGCAGTCGGGAGGGCCCGGGGGGGCGGTTGTCTCCAAACACGATTCCTGTCGGGAGTTCAGCAGAGCGACCGGTGGACGTCTACAAACATGAATGTGGGAAGGTGACACTCTGATTGAGTTTGTTTGGTCGCTGGAAGTAACTCTTACTACCAGAGACTATGCACATGTTGAAGGCGTCTTTAGAAACCCATCTCGTTGCAGAACAAAGTTGTTTGTAATGAAGCGAGATGTCAGTTCGCTCGATTCTATTTCAAGTGGCAAATTGAAGAGGTGTATTCCATTCGTCGTTCCATCCGTTTGACTTATACAAACGTGTTCGTCACAGATCGTGGTGCGCTCTCACTGCCATCACCAAGGAATTCGACTCTTAGACGGTTTGCGACCTTGATTGCTGCGACAGCAAGAACGAGCCATAAGATATGCCTGCTTACTGCACCTGCGCAAGCCGAACACAATGTCGAAGAACCATGAAATTTCCTTCTTTCGATCCTTTTCACATGTTTCAGCTAACAACAAGATTCCACGCTCAAAATAGCGTAGTGGTGTGTGGAAAGCACTTTAGATAGGAGACAGGGTCTCATGTAGGAAGCTAGAATTCTTCGTGGTCTAGCTGCCACAATGAAAAACAACGATTCAGTGACGCGAAATGCTGGCGCCTCACTTGAAAGTATTGTTTGTGACGGGCGCCATTCGACCCACGCACGCCGGTCTGGCCTGTTCTTTGTCCTCCTCTCCCCTCCCGTACACTCGCCTTCCTCAAGGCACGCCCGTGAGTCCGAGGGCAACGCCGACCCACCTCGCGGCCATCCCTTTCCCCACTCCAACCCTCCCTAAGCTCTAGCCCTCTGAGTTTGCATACGGTAGTATGGAATACATCCGGTTCTTCCAGCTATTCTACTATCGTATGTCTGGTAGCTAACCATGATGGTGTGGCTATCTAAGAGGGACGGGCTAACAGTCACCTCCCTATTTAGGTTCCCGCTCAGTAGTAGGCGCGTTACACGTTAAGTATAACCACTGTCAACAGCATTCAAGTGTTAACTATCGGCTTTATAAAAACAAAGCCACTCATAGGTTAGGATTTGTTTTTGAAATGCCGGAAAGTTTATGGCATGGCGTTGGTAAACACTTTGCCTTCGCGCCACGTGACAGCAAGTCTTCCCAACTGAAATGTTTCATGCCAATTGCCAACACGTTAGGTTATTCCCTTTAACCTCCGCTGGTAACCAGACGTCGCGCAACCTTTTCATCCGAACCAGTTTCATTCCGACCTAACACCTCACCAAAATGTACGCCCTCTTTTGGCGTGAAGTTCAATCGCTTGATCACTTCATGTGCAAAAACGATGTCCCCCCTTAGCTTTCAAAACCCACGCGTCGAACTCCTCCCGATATTATAATCCTTTGTCACGTACAGATTCATCTCTCTAAGCCAATGTCCATACTTCAGCGACCTTAACTACAAAGTGTGTCCAAACGAAGGTAACCTTGAACCAACAATGCTGATTTACAGCAGGTATGACGAAAACTGAATACTTCAGGCGTCATTCGCTTTCGAACAAAAAACATTTACCACCAAACACTTAAATCACAGTATGTTCGAATGGAGTTCTTTTTCACTAGACGTAAATGGAATCATTAAACGAGACGAATCAGCAGCTATTCGGCATTACTGACGCCAGTGTAATCAAAGTCATAAACACAAGGCTTAAAAAACACCTGACAATGAAGGCCTCAAGCATGCGTCAGTTTCGTTTAAAATTACATGAGTAATCAGAGGACTATTCAACACATATTTACACACAATACGGCTTACGGATCATCGTGTCCGAGTGGCAAACGAACTGTCCTAGCAATGGGAAGACTAGCAAACGTGTAGACACCTCCGATATTTCGTCCGCAACTCCGCATGCCCTTTGCTTCGTTCGATTGGCATGCGTGTTTTAAGGCTCTCCTAAACACGTTGCCGGCGAGTGATCAATAGCCGCTTCAAGAACGTGACCTTGACACCGCCCAATCCGCCAAGTCCACGTGTTTATTGTACTTGAAAGGCTAGGTAATTTAAGCAAGTAATGGGATCACGGGTTGGTGATTCGATCAAGCCTCCCACCCACTGATTTTGGCTAAATCGGATTTACCTTTGTGGGATTTAGCTCATCATTTGCAATCTACCTGCAAATTTGACTGAAAAAAGGCCAGTTACATAGTCGATGTGGTCAGGATGATGAGTGTATTCACAAAGAACCAGCCTTCGGAAGAATTCTTCATGTAAAAGCGTTTACCTCAAACATTGGACGCGCTTTCATTGTGCATGTGGAGGTTTTCTGTCAAATTAAACAAGCGTGGCAGAATCTCCCGTTTGTCCATTTGAATTAGAATCGTCATTCATACGAGGTAACTATGCTAGACATTGACTCGTACTGCAAAGAGAGAATTCTCTGGCCGATATCTGCCTTGTAAATAGTGGAATCGATTAGAAAACAGGCCAAAATTGAGAGCCATGCCTTTTGCCAGCCTTCTAGTATGTACTTTACGCTGATCTAAAAGAGGTTTCTGCCGAGTTCGATGACACAACTACAGCCACGGGAATTAACACCGCTAAACGAATAACTATGTCTACGCTTGCGTTTTTCTTCAGCCTCAAAACGTTACGTCAGTAATTGGAACACGACAACAGCGACTCAGCTGACAATTGTAAAACTGTTGATGAAGGCACGAACGCCCGTGGACGTTCCAAGTCTAGGCGTTGAGCATCGAGGACGTGAGCCTCTGCGCAATACCGTCATCGACTGCCCAGCACGAGGTCAGCGCGAGGCAACACCTCAGTAGCCTTTTCTTGCTGTTTAAAGGCAGACTTAAATTTCCCGGCTGAGGTCTGAACCGTGTCGAAACCTATGATGTATGCCAGTTTTCAAAGACAACTTTTAACGTTCGAATATATTTTGGGCTAAATTTACGTCAGAGTCAATGAAAGATACCGCAGGTAAAAGTGCAAAGACAAATGAGATATCTATTTAAGAAATATAAACATTACATGGGACAAGGAGGGCAACATTTTCTGAGAAGGCTGCACGAATCCACAGCTCAAAAGCTTCACCCGGCTGCTTGAATTTTTCGGCCGCCATGCATTTCAGCTGGGAAAATGTGAGGACCTTGGCTTTACTGAAATCCTTTCCGTATAATTTCTTCTCTTTTGGTGCTATAGGACAGTGAGCGTTAGACGTAAAAGCACACTTACGGAGTGATGAAATGCACGAGTTTACAAGGGACCTAAGAATATCGTCCATCACATGAACTGGGTTGGATTTGGTCACGTGGCGCGCCTGCTGCTTTTCCTCTTCAGTTATTTGTGTGTCAATGAAAAGTAACGGCTTCTGTAGGACAAAATCTGTGAAATCTTCAATAGCGTCAACGAAAGAACTAGAGAAATGTGCCCATGCAAAAAACCTACCTTGTTTCGACTTCACTCAAATCTAGGTTGTGGCGTTCCCATGGGTGGCTCTCCGCGTCAGGCCACTCAAAGAGACTATCCATGCGTTTTATGACGGATTCGGGAACGCGGCAATCTCTGGTTGCATTTCTTTTAGTACACAATTCCAACGGGGTGCGAACACTGACAGTCAGATAGGCACACCTGCCTTCAAAATAAGTCTTAAGGCTTAAGCAACGCACATGACTTTGACAGCAGGAAACACTGTTTTCGCATGCTTCGGTAATAAAAGTTATCATCCAAGATAAGCACTGCAGGTAGGTTATCAGATGTGCTTGGTAGAAAGCGGATGTGGAACCCTGGGATTGGGGGAGCCCTTCCGCTTAATTTGTATTGACATATAAACTCCCGCAGATGAGAAAGTAGATCTAGCCTTTGATTCTTCCACTATTTCTTAAACATTTAACTTGTAAACCTACGTTGTTATCAGTGATATCACCAGACTTAAAAATAATATTATCATCAAATGGAATGTGGATGAACATAAACCTCGAGCCTCGAGTTACTAAATTACTTGCGACATAAGATTTCCCAGCACCGGGCAGGCCAGTAAGTAAAAGTAAAGCCCGGATTTCGCCACCGTCACTACCACACATAATGCGGGACTTTAGTCGGTTTTGACGACGTCTAAGGGCGCAGGCATATTGGACACTAACCTCAGCCAATCGTGTGTCTCCTTGCGTTTCAATGGCATGCAAGGAAGATAAGCAGCCAACCAGATAAGGACACGACTGCGGTACAGTATATAACGAGCGGCGTGACCAGACTGATAGACTCGAATGGAAGGCGTCTGACTTGTGATTCTGGCTTGTGATTGGTCGATAAAGCCTGATCTGTTATACCAGTCTTCTTCATACTAGGGCTCGGGTATTCTACAGTTGGACCAAGGGGCGCCGGCATATTGGACCACGCCAACGTTGAAGAGAAGCAACCAATCTAAGAAAGTAATGGATGTGAAGCTACTTGTATCGACCTGATCAACCAGTACAGTGTACTCGGATGGGCTCACGTGACAAACTAATCTTGTCTGTGGTATGTCAATTATGTCTATTCTCAGGTACCATTCTTCACACTATGGCACGGGAATTCAATGGAATTACCATTCGGGGTGCGGACATGTTGGGTCACTCCATGATCAGCCAATCGTGCCTCTCTGTGCATTCGGATGGTCTGCGTTTGAGATAGGCAGCCAAGAACAAGGACGAATAAGAAGCGACGTATAATGGGTGGTGCAACCTGTAGAATACCTGGGCCCTAGTATGAAGAATACTGGTATAACAGAACAGGCTTTAGTGATCAATTATAACCTTGCGTCAGACCATGTCCACTAGAGTCCTCCAAGTTCTCTCACCTGTGTCTGTCTCCGGTTGGCTGCACATCTTCCCCGCAGGCCCTTCAAACGCAGAGACAAACGATTAGCTGAGGTCGACGTGGTTCAATATGCTTGCATCCTTTTACAAGACTATAAGATGAACTCTTTTTGCAAGCGCCTGACTGACGGTTCTGGCTTTTTATTATCCAATAAATTCTGCTCTTTTTTATCTACATTTATCAGGCCAGGACTAATGTAACCTGCAGAAAATTTCCTTCTTTTTCGACATGTTGAAACGACCAATGAAGTTGCTCAATAACTGCCCTTCAGATTCTAAGGCTTGCCGAGATCTCATCACGGGCTATTGTGTCGCTGGTGTTTAGCCGGATACATGTCTTCACGCCAAGCTTTGCCAATCCTCTATTTGCGTGCATCTGAATAGTCTATTACGAATATAAGCAGCCTAGAGAAAAAAAGTATGTGGGAGAGGCGACGAAGGACTTAGATGAACAGTGCCTTATAGTTGGTTCAGCCTTTTAACATTTAAACAATGCCACCACTGTTGTACCTGTCGAATTTATAATAGTTCTTTGGAATTCCACACATGGTCAACCAGGCAAAATAGCGCCGACGAGAACGTTGGTGGGAGCAGCAGAATCCGGTAAACCAGCAACCCCATCGAAAACCATTCTCCTAATATTTGGGACTCGGAAGAGGACTTGTAAGAAGCCACGACCTTGGCGATGGCATAAGGATGCGACTGATTTTTTCTAATTTAATCAGCTTAGTTCATTGCTTTTGTCGGTTGTAAGGCTGTTATTACATTTTCATTTCCCACTTTTCTTATACAAAAGAGGTTAATATTATAATTGTACCAGGAAAACCGTCCAGATGGCGGCGTTTGAAAAAAAAGGTCTAATTTTCTGGTCAAATAAATGAGTTGTTTTCTGTCTTCCTTTCAATGTCCATGATGACGTTGGTGAGTGGCTATGCTGTCGCAGATTCACAAACCCGCAGAAGTCATCACATGTGCTTTTTAAGTCAGAGGGAGCATTTAATGTTGATCGAATGGCTGGCTGCAGATCACAGTTTCATTCCGTATACTTAATGAAACTGTAAACTGGTCTCGATCGCAGCCAACATGTCCTCCTTTTTTAAGGATTTGTCCCGTAGTGGCAGTAATATCATTGATGGCTATCTTGCCGATGTTCTCCATTTGATAGTCCGTTGGACCAACCTTGAATTCTGGAGGATATTGTTACCAATTGGTTGCTGAATTTAACGCTTAATCGTGGTCTGATGCGCAACTCACTTTTCAATGAGATGATTCCGCCTCATCGTCTGCTGTATATTATGACCACCTACAATCTCTGGTATTTACGTGACAGTTAAAACCCACCCCGCCTCCTTGAATTAAGGACACGCTTTTCCTAGTTCTTCTACTAGTGGAGTTTCTCTTTTAGTGAATACGAGGAACTATCCCAGTTACTAACAGTGTAGTGAGTCGTGTTGATTCATGTGCAATAACCCAGTCGTCGCAGCTTCCAACACACGTCCCCCTTTCCACGTGAGGCCACTGGTTCATTAACCACTGTGCATGTGCCACCACCACCCGCTTTGGTCATGTGACCTCACAGACGCCTGTGTTTATTTTTGTACATGTCCACTAAACTACATCAGTAACCACACACAACTAGGTTGAGCTGACTAGTAAACGGTTGTGCCTCGTCCTCTCCGGTCTTCTTCATCTTAGCGGGTACTCGGTGTAGGGTAATCGGACTAGACTGACGCAGTGGCGCCGGCCTGGTTCAAAATAACTTGCCAGGACCCTCAACAACAGGTTCAGATGCAACATAAACCATTTTGTATCTGTGGGTTCCTCACACTTATGTAATTTTCTTTAGTTTATGCCTCTGCTTTTGGCCTGGCGGCTAATGAGTGGATTGTATGTGGGTTACAGTGCATAGATTTTCCACCAAACATGCCGCACTCCCATGTTCCAGAGTTTTAACCAGGTTCAACCCTCTCGTCATTACACTTGGTTGTTGAGTTCACACGTTGTACACGTAGTTCCACAAATATTAGGCCGTCAGATCCCGTCTTCCTTCCCTCAACTACATCTCGCTTTCACGGATTAAGACGATTCGCCTTCCTAAACTGTGATGGCATTCGTTCTTCGCAAATACACAGTCTGAAGTATTTGTCTTCCTCGTATGAACGCAGTCTTCAAGGAATTCATATTCATAAAGGTACATTTTTATGTACACGCTCTCTATATGTATGTCTACTGCGTATTGGCAAAATTCCAAGAAAATGTTTTTGGGAAGGATTCAGAAAATCCCAAACCCTCCGCGTCACGTTCAATAAGGCTAATTGTGAAAAAAGTCTCCACATCCAACTTTAGACACTTAAGGTTCATCTTCACTTTTCTGCAATCTTGATTAAACTCAGGATGCTTGCTTGTTGAGGTTGACCTGTTCTAGCTTCATGTGTAGATCAACAGCAGCTGCGATCACTCATGAACGCACAGAGTTAGGTGATGTCAGTAGCTCTCTGGCTGTTCTTATGCTAAATCACTTCCACAATTGTGGATTAACTTTGATGCCTTCTACACAAGTTAGAAGGAATATTTTGACAAACGCGCGCATCGTGAATCCATGAATGAAGTCGTTTTGGTTGACTATGAGAACAATGTCATTGATGATGCAGTGGTCTCTAGAATCCCTGGGATGGACCATATGCTTCTTGATTACGAGACTTTTCAGCCGTTGTTTAAAAAAAACGCCATGTTTTTCATTTCAGTGGATGCAAATAATGCAGTAAGTCTAAATAGGAAATTTTCGAGGTGTACATCGACTGAGATGCTTGTAGTAGTCTGTTAATTTCTTAGTGTAACCAATAACCTCATTATCCAATGAACAAACGGCTACTATTTGAGGTGGAGGGGGATTCAACTTGAGTGATTTCGAGCCAGATAATTTAATGAATTGACATAGCAATATCAAGTAAAACTAGACAAAAATGATGATCAAGATGATCTACAGGAAGCAATAATCAGACGCACTTTCAGGTTCCTAGGACATTTGGAAGCACTTTAGTGGCGGCCATGAACATGGGCCATTTCTACAAGACACGCTAATGCCTTAATCAACGCACTGAGACTAGACCCAGGGTATGGGAAATACGTTTCATCGGACGTGTCAGTTCACGTCTACCACCACCGTATTTCCTCACAACTTCATGATTCATCGTTCGAAAATACCCGAACCATATTATGGGGAAGGCAGGTGTAACGAGCAGGACTTTGATGGTACACACAGTTCAGGGCTTCTTGAAAGCCGTGTCAGCGCTGTGTAAAGGGGTGTAGGGATTCGTGTGGAAGCATGTCCAATAACCCGGTCCTCGTAGCTTCCAGCACACGTCCCCCCTTTCCACGTGAGGCCACTGGTTCATTAACCACTCTGCATGTTCCACCACCACCCGTTTTAGTCATGTGACCTCACAGACACCTGTGTTTATTTTTGTACATGTCCACTAAACTACATCAGTAACCACACGCAACTAGGTTGAGCAGACTAGTGAACGGTTGTGCCTCGTCCTCTCCGGTCTTCTTTATTTTCGCGGGAACACAGGGTACCTTAGCCGGCCTAGATCGTTGCAGTGGCCCCGGCGTGGCTCTAGACAACATGCCGGGGCCCTCAACATGGGCCTCAATAAGTGTAAACTTGTGTGTGTTCAATCACCGATTCAGAATGTTCCGGGTTCTGTTGCATAGCAACTTTCAGCAAAATAGAGTGCGTCGGAAACTCGGACTTTAACAGAAGGCACGGAAAAGACAGGTCATGTTCATGTCCAGTGATGTGGGAGGGAAAAGCCGTTCGATTACCGACAAAACCAGGGGCACCAGGGATCCAAAGCAGAAAATCCAGTCTGGTGTAATCTTAATAAGCTCCTTTTCATTTTGCCTTAACCAGTCATTTACGAGAGGACGGTGCTTGACTACGTGATGCCCGTGGGCCTGAAGGCAACCCCGATTCTCCCCATGGCCGTCCATTTTCCTCGCTCTCTCCCCAAGCTCTGGCTACTCTGCATTCACTTGCGGTAGGATGAAAGCATCTGGTTCTTCTTGCTATTCTTCTATCGTAAGCGTGGTAGTTAACCCTGATGACGTGGCTATCTTAGAGGGACGGGCTAACAATAACCTGTCAATTTAGATCCTCCCTGGGGCATCGATGTAAATTTTTTAGTACACACTACCTTCCGTGGGTACTTGGTGTCTTCGGCGACACCTCACATTACTATCCAACAAACTTGGGCACTGCACACGGGTGTCCAAATATGAGTCGTGGCTCCCTAGTAGAGCACAAGTATAAGAAATACAAGGAAGTAAATCAATCATCTCTAGAATTAATTCTTGCAAAAATAAAACAGCAGGTTATTTCAGCGATTTGTTGGGAAAGATGCCACCACCCTGTAGTCACACCAACTGTACCCACTGTTAACCACTTTCAAGTCATCGCCACCTTCCAATAGACTTGGATGTGTTAGCCAAGTTGCCAAAGAACAAAGTAGCACTGACAGTGTTCTTGTCAGTAGGACTAATTAAACCCAACTTGCAACACTCCGAATTATTTGCTGGAAGAGGCTTAGTCAGGACAATAAAGGCCTGTAGGGGCCTAAATTAGCACTACCACAAAAACCCTATAGATAACAGCCGGTCAAAACCCGAGAAAAGAGAAGGCAGAATCGAAAGGGAACACGACGGTTTATTCGCGTCACGCCAGTCAAGTTGAGTGGAGTAAAATCGAGTAACTAGCTTCTGCGTGCGCATCGATACGCGTGCGTTACAGGCGACTGCTAACAAAAAATCAATAACAAAGAGGGTAAGTCATTGATACAGTCGTGTAAGCATACACGCGCCAATCACGCGCGCGGTGGCCGTCTGTCCACTAGAGTGCATTCACGAAAAAAAATCGATTGATTTGCGTCCGCCCACGAATGCTAATTGTGCTGGCTTGGTGGTCGCCACAGCCCATTCAATCGGAAGCTTTACGGCACTTTCTAGAGGCATTTTGAGCTACAAAATTAAAAAGAGACGTTGGCACAGGCAAAGTGAGTTAGTAAGTCGTAAAACGCACACTTTCCCGTCTAATACCTGTTGTAGACACGGTTTCGATTGATATGGGTTGATAATGTTGCAAATCAATGCAGTTACACTCCAATGATGTGGCGGGTAACGTGATGGCCACAGTCGATTTCTGCAACTTTTGGCTTTGAACGATAAGGAAACCAATCGTTTGCATTCGGAATAAAAGGAGAAACGATCTCGACTAAGAATGCGAACTTCCCTACCATAACCACATTACGTCTGTGTAAGTAGTTTTCACAAAAATTCACAGAACCGTTTAGAGTAAAGGTGTGGTGTGAAAAATTACCTGAAGGACTTGTAGGGAAAAGTGCCGCGGTTAAGTCAATCTAAAACGAGAATCATTACACTTATTTTATCGGCTTTGAGTATGAAAACAAGGCTGTTCGGGAACCTGATTTTTTCGTCAATTCGTCATTTCGGTCAATTTCAACAGTTCCTTAGCGCACATTTAGATACCGGAGCGTTCATTTACGATGTAGAAGTATGATCTCACTGGAATTCTGCGGTTAACATTTAAACTATTGTTGCTCCATGAGAGGAAATAAGGCGAGAGGAGAGAGAGGGACTCAACCGTTTATTTTGGATGTTCAACCCAGGAGAGCTTAGCATCTCGTGTCACTGGGCGTAAAAGTGGCGAGTGAGTTAGTGGAGGTTGTTGACCTTACCAGTGAATGTCCAGATGAGTGGTATGGGTAGCTGGCGGGGGAGGGGGGTATGCGCGCACGAATGTCTGAATCAGTGAAAAGGGGAACGGGGGTCTGAGACTACGGCGACAGAATCTATGGGCGGATATCTTCACAACACTTCGCCATAAGAACAGCAGATTGTAGCTAGGACCATGATGTCACACCTGCAGGGCTAACCACTCGACAGTTGTCGCATCATTGGATTCGTCTCGACATCAGTGCTTTTCTTTCTTAAACCTCCAAACCAACAATGACTCCAGACGTTCCCATTCCACCCACAATTTCTCGTTCATGTTAACCGAGTACGGAAATAAAATTGTGGTGGTGGTTCGTGTTGATTCACGTCCATCCTTCCTGTCACCGCATTCTACGACACACCTTTTCACGAAATGTCAGTCAGTCCTACGGAACTGTCTTCCCACTCATCCCTGCGCTTGTGTGTCCAACACCAGAACCCGCTTCATTCATCTAACCATTCAGTGATTTGAATTGTGCCTTGTTCGCGCAAACTGCATTGGTCAACAACGCCATTAGTCAAGCACGACCTTGAATGGACTCCCACGGTAACCCAACTTTGTTGAGACAACGAATAAGCAGTTGTGTCTCGCCGCCTCCTTCCCACTCCTTCCTTGGGTACATAGGGTGCCGTATCGGTCTAATAAGCACTTGAGACCCCTTTATTGATTTGCTGTTTCCTCGTGTCCGATAAAGCCGCCATGGGTTCGAGTCTCAAATTGGACCTACAACAGATAAGGGTCAGACGTCGGCTTGTTCAAAAACCACAGTCGGACAGATGGAGCAATTAAGTACGTTACAATAGGTGAAATTATCAGGCGCATGACTTCAAGTCTAAAATTCTACTTAAAATAGAACGATTTTTGTGGTTTCTTTGTGGTTTTGAAATGGTCAGACGCAAGGTTTCAGAACACCGAACGAAAAATTTACGTGCTTTTAGGACGTAAACAGCACATTCGACGACACTGCGGTTTTTACGAATTCCAGCATAAAAAATGCTCCTAAAGCACGACAATCAATTTGTAGTGTTCTTGGGGCCGACATAGTATCTTATGAGCCGTCTAAGTATTGATACAAGTGTTTCAGAAGTGGTGATTTCAATCTTATTGGCCAATCACACCCCGGATAGCAGCCTCGAAAGTTTAAAGATGTTGAATTGCAAGCTCCACTGGATGAAGACTCGACGAAAACTCAACGACAGCTTGGGCCCCAGTCAGAACAACCAGGCCGTCTTTTCAATACCACACGGAGTTACTGAATCAGACAAATCGGCAGCATGAAAAACTGGAACAAAAAATGCTTTACGATCGGTGAAAATACCCACACATTATCCAAACAACTCGCTTACAGGTGTGATAAATCGATATTTGCCAAAAGTGCACCGACTAAAACAGACAGATTTTGTTATCAATGTTATGGTTTCAACCTAATTATCGGAAGTTGTCAAAACAATTCAGTGTGCAATTTAGCTAATTCACCGTTGTCACTATCACTAAAACCACGGGCAAACAAAACCGTCGGCATGGTCAACTTGGAAAATTCACGTGGGGGTGTGAGATCTAGGTGTAAGGATTCTGGACTCGTTCCAATCAATTTATAGAACACGTTCCTTCCACTACGGCTTCCATGTTTGCTTTAAAAGTGAAAGATTGGCGTATTCATATCCACTTATGTAATCAAGGAAACGAATTCACCACTGTAGTGGCAACAACAGCAACAGCAATTCCTAAAGCGTCGGTTAAAAAGTGCCAGAGACCAACCCTAAACCTGTGTGATATCGTGAAGTGAATCATGATGACTCACACCAATCAACAACATCTCCACCGCCCTCAGACACCCACCCCCCGCCTCGCACGGACACGTGCGTTCTTGCACCCTGGCGCGCATTACCCCTAAAATCACTTTGCTACCACCACCACACCACCTGATCATAAGTCCGACTTCCATTGACTGACGGCCTCTATGACTCAGGTAGCCCAGGTACCCGTATGTCTCACAAGTATATTCATCTTTCTAGGCACCATGACGCAAAAAGTAAGTTTTGAAGTCTAATTAACGGCTGCTGTCTGGCCAATACGCCGTGTGGTTCGAGACCCATTCTGAAATTTCCACGGTTCAACAGACACGTTGCTTAAACATGCCTGTAAATTGGATTCTCTGTTTTCAAGGGATACAGTCTCTCAACTAGCTGGCGTAAGTAGCTGAGTTCTTTGACTTGGGGCAGTCAATTCAATTCCACCCCACAAAGTACAGCATCGACTCTAACACCCAAGCAAGATGCCTTGTACCTCCTTCAAACGGATGGTCCAGAACCAAATATGGTCTTGAACCAAATATGCACCTAACCCGAGAGACCGTTTTGTGGTGAATAACGGAAACTTCCAATGCAGGAAACTGTTCTAATCCTTTAAAAATGCCAATCCTATTTTTGTAGGTTGAAAGAATTCCACGTAGTTGTCGAGGCGAGTCCTGGTGGGCTGATCCATGACTTCATGGGGACAAAATGACCACTTGTGACTAAAATCCGAACAGCTTCTTGGATCCAGTGTGGGACCTAAGACGTTCAGGGCGTCTAGCAGACGGTGGAATCGGCATTAATCGCGTGAAGGTTGAGTCCACGAGAAATTCTTGACGTATCAATTTGAGGTAATGAGTGAGTTGACGACTCCAAATTTGACATGGGATCTTATTTTGTCATTCAACTTAGACTATAGTTAAATAATTACCCAGTGCTACCTTTCAAGCAAGTAACCGGCAGTTTACTTTGTGGGATTTTTGTTGTGGAAATGTGGCAGCCATAAGTAAAGTAAATCTTTTCCTTCAGTGTTCATGAGTTCACATTTGTATCAATTAACGCAACTTGTGGTAAAACTAATTTAAGAACCAGTCAGTCTAGTTGTTGCCTTAGTTACACTGGGAGCCGTAGTCAAAATAGGCCCCTTTGGTGGCCTTATTACTAGTTCCACATCTCAAAGGTCCTCGTGTGGGTCATCACATCGGCTTGTAAACTAGTAAAATTCACGCAGACAGCTTTGTAGGCTGCACAATATGGCCTAGGCTTTGTCGATTTCGACAGCGGCGATGGCAAGTGGCACCTGACTTGCTGCGGCGAATCCTGTGAATTTCACAACCGTTGCCACAGTTCATGGATGACCGTTTCCCGTGCTTACAAGTCCTACAGATCCCCTGCTAAACCACAGCCTTAACCCCACGTCCACGCCGATAAACTCGACCGTTTATCTTCAACTCGTCCTACATGTCTAGAGAAGCCCTGGTTAGCCCTTATGTTAGTACACCCATGACTCATGCTGTTCACGCTTCGCAGCCATAAGTACACACGCACAAACGCGAACCGCAGGACCTGGTTAAGACGTCAAATAAACCGTTTAGTCTCTCTCGTCTCGTTCATTCATTGCCACAACAGTAGAATCATCCGTAGTGGCTCAGGGAAGTCAAACCTTGGGATGACACCAACACGCATTCGCGGTCGCCTGCTTTGCTACCAACTTACTTCGTTCAGTGTAGAAGTGTTGGATGTTTTTGTCGTTTGTCGTTTTTAGGTGATTGGTCAAAGGAGGCGGAAAATAACAAAATAGCAAGTCACTATTAATCAAATTTCGTTCGTTACTAACTCCTGAATCAAATCGGTCAGCGTACCTTGGTAAAACGGCCAAGGGGTTCTGTGACACCTACCAACTAAGTAGATTGGTGTTTCGACCTCTGCATTTACAACTGATGGATCCCTGTAGGACTCACAATGTCTAGGAATGTCAAATCCTTTTAAGCGTTTCTAGGTGGTTTTTCTGTAATCAAAACGTATCAACCCATCAAGTCCTTCAAAATTTTTTTCCTAAAGAAAACTGAGAGTACGGCTGGAAGGGTTTAAAACGATATTAAACAAACGACGCCATCCACCGCCACTTTACTCCATTATGTTTTTCGCTCAACCAATGGCTGCAGAAGACAGCTGTAATGCTGCTTGGCAAACAGGCACGCTAAATCCGATCCCTCCCGCTTCAGATTTACATCTTAATAAGCAAGAACCCGTAAAATCCGTAAACTCCAAGTCCCCAGATGGCACTCAAAACTAACAACCCCCATTGAAAAGGCTAAACAACGATGCTTGTCGCACCTTAAGCGCGCGAGGCGAAGCACGCCGCAAAGAACGTATTGATTGGGAGATTAGCCAATTAGAGCAGCGCTCTCCTGTGATTGGCTACTGGCGCCGTCAGGTTGCGCGTTCACTTGCCAGCATGCGCTGGCGCCCCATTTGCGTCTTTGGCTATGATACTTTCGCGTCTCTTGACCCTCGGTCCTCGTAGGAGCAAGTTGGAGATCATCCCGGCGCGCAATGGTGCCGTTTTGGCGTGGATGAAGAAGAATTTCGCCGTCACCTACCTCATGTTCGTTGTGGGGAGCGGACTCGCTGCGTTCGCCACATACACGGTAGTGTGTTTGCTCCGAAACCCAGACATCCGTCTCCCGTTCTACGATGATAAACCGCGGGATGAGTACTACTTCAACAAGCACTACTTTGGGGCCAGCAAGAACACGGACCCGAGGGTGCCGCCCGTGCGAATGCATTACAATGGAGATCTGGAATTTCCCTACGACAACCCGCTACGCAAAGCGCGCAAGCCCTAGGATGTACAACGCGAATGTAATGACAAATTATCTCAAGGACATGTATTTATTAATCGATCGGGATCTTTTATCCTTACTATTACATTTAATTGTTGCAGTCATATCTCATTTTGGAGTATTTCAGAGTATCGTTGGAGTAAAATGTTCTCTCTACGTCTGTTTTTATTGGCTACGTCGACAATTCTATTTGATGGCTGATTAAGAGTCGTTTTGGCACTGACTCGCTGTGATGTTAGCTTTCAAACCTCTTAGAAGTACAGAACAGGTTGGCTCAGGTGTAACCGAGTCGCACTTGTTAGTAGAAATTGAGCAAGGTAGTATCTACCTACTCTTTAAACTCCTGTGAGATTGCGTAGTATGATTTTGTTCCACTAATGTGTAATTTTTAATAGTTTAGGTTCAGTTTTTTCACAGGTGCGCTCCGTATTCGTAGCCTCCCGTTTTGGTGTTTGTGTTGACAGAATCTGCCATGACATCGAAGTTTCATCCAGTGATGGGACCTACGACCGTCGGAATGACAAGCCAGCCGGTGCTCAGATAAGGACTACTGCGTACAACTTTGTTTTTTAGTCGGAAGATGACCACGATCACGTCCCCAACCAGGTCTAGGCGTTTTTCTTGTAATCTTGAATAGCCAAGCGAGGCTCAGGCCATCGTGATGCTCATTCCTTACTAGTTAGGTGCTGATGTTTTAGGCGGATAAATGGACGTTAGTTTCTTTTGCTCATTGACGCATTTTGTGGAGGGAGATTATCCAATCCCCAAACGAGGTATCTTAGCTCAACTTTGAGGCTAGGCAACTCTTGTGCCGTGTCCCTCGCAGTGTGTTCATGCACTAGAATCCGTGCTTGAGGCAACCTCGTTAAACCGTCGGATGCCAACTTCCGTTGTAGTGCACTTTTGACAAAGCTTGTTTGTGTTTAAGAAAACCTTATTTAACTCCCTCGACCATCTAGCATTTGGGCTTCCTTCTAACACCTGATGCCTCTGCGCAATCCTGGCGATATTGCCGTGGTAACGGGTGAAAAGCTCGACAAACAAAGCTGGATTTTGTGTTCGGGAGTAATTTAAAGTTAATTACTGTTTTACTGGATGGTGCTGCTTGTGTCCATTGATTCACATTTCTTAAGTTTACAATGCAGTGATTTGATCACATTTCGTGGCAATTTTAGGCGCTGTACTCGGAGTCTTGCCGTTACTCCATTCTTACTGGCAAGCAGGTTCGATTTCCTAGAGTTAGTAGCAACGTATCCCTGGATTCATTTTGCCGCAGTCCATAGGAAGCTCAAGAAGAACCTACTGCAAAATTAGCTGTCAGGTCTTCAATTTTTTCAACTTGTAAATGTAAATAATGGTGATTTTTTTGTTAACCTGGTATGAGTTCCATTGACTACGGTTTTTCTTCTAGTTTACTATAACTTTCTGCATAAATTTTAATCGGGATTTTGGCCTTGCCGTTCTCCCAGATGACATTGTTAATGCGATTTACGTGTTCGCTTTTGTGAATTTCTACGACGAGAGCATTGGGTTAGTGCTCTTCCATGGGTGCAAGTTGCACTGAATCGTCGTTTTCTTTGTAACTTCCACCGTTATAGCCAAAATACCCGTATTTTTCTTCGGTGTAGTAAGCTTCATTTTCACGATGCTGGAGAATAAGCTTTTAAATTTCAAAGTGAAATCCAGGCAATTGGTTAATTTTAGAGAATGTGCCTCACCGTAGATATTCGCGTACGCAGCCCGAAACTGATCATGGTAACGTCCAGTCCTGCTCAATTACTCGACATGTGTAGACACGCATCAAGACACTGCAAGCCACTGGTTCATCAGCGAACTCAGATTGACTGATCGACTGGTGTAGTTCACTGACAGCGAAAATCGTTTGCCTGGTGAAATGTGTATTTAGCTGATTAGGCTATGTTGTGGACCTCAAAAAGTAACTGTTGCGGGTCCCAGCATGTGGTCTTGAACCACGCCGGGGCCACGGAATTAACCCTGGCCCGATTACACTTGCCTGATACCCGCGATGAAGAAAAAGACCGGAGAGGGCGTGGACACAACCGTTTACTTGCGAGCTCGACCACGTTGGCGTCGTTGTGTCGTGTGTGGGGTTTGCGCGTGTGTATTTATACCTCGGATGTGTGAGTCATACATGCGCTAACATCGAGACCTAGGTGTGGGGATACTCCAAGGTGAATATCCGGGTGAATGAGGAGGGAGAGGAGGGGGAAAGGGGAACCCTGTGTAGGAGGTGGAGCGACCGGATTAAGGGGTTGAATAAACACGATTCACGACAAAACCTTTTGCAAATTTACAATTTTTAATCAGAATTTCGAAGGGATATTAAGCATTTATATGCATTTTAGCATCTTGCTAGTTCACTGATTAAATTAACCAACAGGTGCGCAACGGCAGCGCTTATAAAACTCATGTCGAGGTCATTAAATCCCGTTTCTACGTACCGAGTGATTGACCGCTTCTGTGTATGTAAGTCTCGCATTGGTAAATAATCGATACCCCGTTTTCACATCAAACCAAATAATTCCGACATACACGTGATCGAAGATGTTTATAATTTACCAAATTAGAGTGTGCGAAATTTCATTGACCGTTTTTAGAAAGAATTAATCATTTACTGTGGGCCAGCAAACAAAGCGAATTTCTTCTGGGACGAAAGTGAAAACTTGGTCCTCATGCGGCCGGGGTTACAAAAATTGGGGCTTCTTGGGAAGTGGAACTCCTTATTACGGAGTTCCGGGAGCGTTAGGAAACCCTGAAATCGGAAATAAAACGTCCATCTATTTAATAAATGAACAGTGGTTTGTAGTTACACAAGGTGTGAACCTGGATTCACACAAACCAACTTCTGACCAATTCACTTATTGAATTCGACTTTTTTCTGGTTTCTTAAATCGACAAAATGCCAGAGCGATAGCCACCGCCGGGTTTGTTTTAGCGGAAAAAGTCTCCGCCAAAAGGTGAGTTCCGGAGGGTATGTGGTTGATTCTCCGACGGGGATTGGGTTGGTGATGTATTCGCGTTCGTGACTATTGTAGCTTCTTCACACCCACATTAAGGGCCTAGTGTCGATTATTTGAAAATATACCGATTTGCTAAAATATCAAGACGATAGAGACTAGTGAAGGGTCATCAGCAACTTTGAAATTGAGTCGTGAACACAGTCGCTGGACGCAACGAATGAAGTTTGAAAGGCCAATCAAGAACTAATCGCCTAATAAGGGTGCGAAACTTAGAAACAAGTCCGAATTGGGATAAGGGGCTAATGCCGACAGATCAGAGTGGGAAATTGATTCAGTTACATTTTGTCCATAACCAGAGCCACGCACTCAGATAACCGGTACCCCTGGTTCCTTGTCTGACGCCAGAGACCACCTCCCCAATACTGGACAAAGCAAAGACGTCACACAAGGAGCTTTTGCCGTCTCAACCAAATATCGAGTGACGTGTCAGAATGTACCTGCTAATATCAATCGAAGCTGTGTAGTGGCTAGGGATTTAGCACTACCGTACAACCCTCTAGTTAACAGCCCGTAACTACCCGAGGAAAGGAAAAAGGAGGCGACAGAGAGCACGACTGTTTATTAGTGTCAAACCAGCCAAGTGGCTTTGTGTGCGTATGAGTACGCTTGCGTAACAGGCGAGTGCTGACAGAAATCAATAACAAAAGGGGTGAGTCATTGGTCCACTCGGCCATGGATGGTACACGCATCACTCACGCGAGGTGGCTGCCAGTCCACTACAAGCGGCCTTGACGCAAGGTGGATTAGCACAGATGACAAAATCCTAATTGGTAATGCACCACCCTGGGGAATGCTGGCCGCCCCAAGTCATTCCAGAAAGTACTCAGGTCTAATCATGTGCTCGCCTGATCACATGGTTACGATAAATTGTGGAGAACTGTGTCACGATTTCATGCCATCTTGCCCGCGAATGGTTCCGTATCTAAGACGTCCGAGGTATAAATACACACGCGCAATCTCCACACACGACACCAACGTGATTGAGCTCGCAAGTAAGCGGTTGTGCCCACGTCCTCTCCGATCTTTTTCTTCATCGTGGGTATCAGGTAAACGTAATCGGGCCAGGGTTAACTCCGTGGCCCCGGCGTGGTTCAAGACCACGTGCTGGGGCCCCCAACAGCCTCCAGTTGACGGTGGAAACTTGCCATCAAACCAGATCGTAGCAGATTGGTCCTTTTTCGATTGAGGGTCTTACTCGAAAATCGGGCAAGTATTCTGAAAGTATTATGATCCAAGATCTGTTGTGATGGTGAAGGGAACTCCAGTCACGGTAGGAAGGCATGAGAATATCGTTCGGTTTACACAAACTAGCACACGTTTATATTCCGTAGGTATATCCTGGTTACAATGTGACTCCATAAGAAATCTCCACAGTATAAATTGCGTTAACAAATGAATGCCTTCATGGGAGGGTCCCCCATACCACAAAAACGGATTTAAAGGCGCGAGTCGGGACGCGCATCCACTAAAATAAGACCCGGTTTTAGGAGCCGAGCAAAGTTTGAACGACAGCACGCAGAAATTTCAGTCCACGGGTATAACAGGCTACTTAAAGTCTAGTAGTAAGACTTCGCTAGAAGAAAAAGCCACATTGGTTTGCTGGAAAGCAATATCTAGGCCCTGCTGCAGCTGAGCTTGTTTCCGGCAAGAGTTAGAAGTAAATTGGGCATCCCCAGCATCACAATCAGACCCTCTCATTTAAAACAGTTAGTTCACTCAGTCCTCTCTACTTCTTAACTTCAAGTATTCCAAGGACACACACAACACAACTCGCCAATAACTTCAAATCGGGGAGAGAAGGACTCCATGGTCGTGTAAGATGGAAGACAAGAATGCTTCAGGTACGCAGCCATCACTACACAACGAGTCCCGTCCATTATCAGTAGCCAGTCACGACTACACACATTCCGCCAGACAATCATATTAGCTTGCTTGTCCAGTGACCCAGATGGCCCAAAAATCCTGACTGTCGAGCAACTTTAACCCAGTTTTGTCCAGCTGGCCAAAGCAAAGAATCTACAAGCGAATATGCACTGGGGAATTACTACCATAACAACGAATTCGGTGCTGACTGTATTGACTGGAAACATCGAGTCCCAAGGTCGCACCTCTTTTGCTAAGGGTCTGTTGTGGGCCTCAGCATGTGGTCTTGAACCACGCCGGGACCACGGAATTAACCCCGGCCCGATTACGCTTCCCTGATGCCTGCGATGAAGGAAAAGATCGGAGAGGACGTGGACACAACCGTTTACTTCAGAGCTCAACCACGTCGGTGTCGTTGTGTCGTGTGTGGGGTTTGCGCGTGTGTATTTATACCTCGGATGTGTGAGTCGTACATGCGCTAACATCGAGACCTAGGTGTGAGGATACTCCAAGAAGGGTAGTTGAGGATCCGCGCGTCTGGCGACATTCTGCGAAAAGGGGAACCCTGGGTGTCGGAGGTGGAGCGACCGGTTTGAGGGGTGTGAATAAACACGATTCACAACAAGTCCTTACTGTGGCATAAGAATTGTGAGGGAAGCATCAAGACTCTATTTTCATAAAATATCACATTATTAAGTTGAACCACTGACTGGCATTGCCAAGACCGCTAGACTCGTAGCTACTCCCGCACAAACATGGACTCTATCGTCTTTGGCCTTCGTATTGTGTCGTAAATCGACACAGCTGGAAGGAGTCCGTTGTGAAGTGTTGGGCATCTTCTTTGCAGTAGTATCCGTGAACTGAGGGCTTTTAGAGTGGTGTTTCCCGGCTGTTGGGAAATAAGACGACACGTTCGCTGACAGAAATTGTTGAAACTGTTGATGCCAAGAGGGAGGAGGATGCACCGAAATTGCAGATGGCCACGCAAGTTCTGTTCGGTGTCCTATAAATGGCATTTCAGCTTCGGTGAGAACATTGGAAGTTACAGCTTCTGGTAGATCTATAATTCCGGCCGAAACTTCTGTAAGGACCCTGATTTGAGCCACGAACAAATGGATAATTGGCTTCTGCGAGTTAACAAAATTATTTATAGCCGCATTAAGTCAATCACAAGTTTAGGAAAAGTTTTCCGAGTCCCACGTTGTAAAAACTAAGCTAAGAGTGGCTGACAAGTGGGATGGTCAGCTGATTGCCATTAATAAGCGGAAATATAGTTGTTGGACTATAAAGCACAAACCTATTTTATGAAGTTCTTGGGCCTTTCTTTGACTGCAATGTTCATCATTTTGATTTGATTTTAAAAAAAATTTCACATAAAGTTTGATTTCCATGAGACTTTCTCTCGTCTTTCGTCTGATCCACAGTGCTGCGCCAAGCGCGCATTAGGCCGCAGTTGTTAAAATTCACATTTTTGGCTGCAGAAACAAAAACTTTATCCAAACGGCGTTTCCCGTGGTCCAGAAAGGCGGACGAACAGAACTTGTGGCCACTGGCCAGATTGCGGTTTAGTGTGTTTTAGGTAGAGCCTTTTGTCTGCCCAAATTCATCCACAAAAAGGAGTTTTGTCAATTAATTTTCAGTTTGTGGCGCCATATTTCGTTTCACTTATTGTTTCATAGTTAAGGTAAACTGTACATACGATAAAAAGACAGCCAGAACTTAACGGAATTGACGAAAACGCTTCGACACCATCATCCGTGCTACCGCGTCCTGTCAAGACATCGCATAGGGGACAACGAGTTCTTACACGCGTTGGAATTGAGGTGAGGGTTAGGGTAGCAGGCTCATAAAAACCGGTGTCACTGCAACGCCCCCTGTGCCCAAATTTGATGCGAAAAGGCGCGGTGGTGACCTCAAACGCACTGTAAACATGTTGTAAACGCAGTAATTTTCCTTCTTACAGATCATTTGGCCCTGTGTGAGCGCAAGACAGCCGTTATGGGATGAAATATCAATATTGATTAGGCCCTTTAAGAATCGACAAGGCCTTGTTTTCGTTGCATGTGATCGATTTTTTTGGAAAGTTCGTTCATTGGTCAATTTTGTTTACCGTTTCGTTGGTTAACTTGCTTGTACCGCAGAAACATCTACCGCTTGTTCAACGTCTGAGCCACATTTAGAGACACCTGGCGATTGGCATAAGAGGGTGAAGGCCTTCCGATCACGTCATGCGCCAATATTCCTATAAAGCCGTCTTGACAATTTAAGCTAAAACAAACGGTGTGGAACGATGCTCATTTGTTGCGACAACCCAAGAGACAGTTAAATGGGAAAATATTGTGCTTTGCGCAAAGATTTGGTGTTTGGAGCTGGCCGACGACATCCCGTACATGTCGTGTTGAACCGGGGAAGTAGTTTCCCCCCGCAAGATGAGCAATATCCGTTCCTCGACCACGCAGTCAAGCAAAAACATGATTTAACACCTGCGTACTTGTTCAGGCAGTTTTCGAAAACGAGTTCGAGTCTAAAACATAATTGATTTGGAGATCTCAACGCATTACTTACAACTGACCAGCCATTCAATGCAATTATTTCATAGCTGGCCTGATTTATCTCCCATTATCAAATCAACACTCAACTAATTACCTTTTTTGAAGGACGGAAAACTACGCCGAAATGAATTATCATCAAAATTTGACTGCTGCCGTAGCCGTTCGATTAAGCTCACTTTGTCGACAGCCAAACCTTCCGTTGATGCAACTTGGAAATAAAACGACTTGGCCATGGGCACACCAGTTTAATCGATATTTTGTCCTGCCATCTCATTTGATGGAAGGCGGTTGTCGGCTCCATTTAATAAAGGACATTATAGTCAACCAGAGACCAGCGAATTGGACATCATCGAGTAACGACCAGTGTGTCATCATGAAGATATTTTTTTTCTATGACAATACAAAGTTTTGAGACAGGAAACTTGAGAACAGCATACACGGTATTGGCGAGATCACATCGACAATCACTTTTTCACAATCGCTAGGTAGTAAGTCCAGTAAAAAATGTTGTACATAATGTAGCACGTGGGAAAAAGGAAGCGACTGTAGGCGTCGATTTCGGATTCCACGGCGACTGGGATTCTGTTCTTTTTCCCCGTTGCGCCCTTCTTTGTTCTGGTCTCCTCAATCACAGATTTGGTAAGGAAGGCGTCCAAGTCGCTGAAGTAGGCCAATTGTTGCTGGATGAAGGCCTGGTCTCCACCCACAACACTGCCTCCCTTGATACTCGCCAGCTGACCCTGTTCGCAGGCCGCAAGCCACCTGGTCAACTCCTCCTTGACGATTTTTTCGACGTCGCCTCGCCAGGTTTCTTTCCGCTTCTGTCGCAGCATTGTGATGGCGATCGCGTATTCCACAAGGACGCCTATGACAAATATTATGGAAAAGATTAGCCACAAGTCGATGGCCTTGATGTAGGACACGCGTGGAAGCGTCCCGGTGATGGAGGAGGCCTGTGTCAGGAGACCTAGCAGACTCAGAAGTCCCAGTGGCACTCTGGCTGGCGCCGCATCCACGGAAACATAGAAACTCAGCCACGAAACCATGATGATGAGGATGTTCGGAATGTACGTTGTCACCAGGTAACTGCCTAGTTGTCGCTTCAGACTAAATTTCGCCATTAGGCAGGTGTAATTCCCCGTGGACGTGGAGGACTGAGCAGTGCAATCAAACGTGGAAAAGTTTGTCGGTGTGTTGAATTCGGAGAGCTGGAGGTTGTTTTGCACCTCTACGGGTTCCTTTTCACGCCAGACAAATTTGAGCTCACTCAGGGTGTACCCGTAACTGCCGATGTTCATGAAACAATATTGTGTATCCATGGGAAACGTGGCCAAATCCATCTGACAAGCAAATCGCATCGTTATCTTCTGACTGTAGAGCACGTCGCCATTGGGATGCACTCGAAGGAGGTAATTGGGGAGTGTCATTTTGTGCAGGTATCCGTCTTTGCCGTTGCGGAAGAACAGATCTGGAAGCCAGAGGTTCTCCTTGAGTGTAGGTGAGACTAAGGGCTGCGTGTAGTTTTCAAAGCCTTCCTTGTGCTCCCAAGCCAGCCTGGGATCGGTCCAGGTTTGTCTCAGTAAGGCGTCAATGTAGTAGTCCATTGTTCGCACATCCACCGAAAAGATCGCCAGAACCTTCATGTTCACCTCCACCACGGTTGGCCTGTCCAATTTCTCCGTGGGCCTCTCGTGGGTTTTGTAGTTAGTAAACAGCATTCCAACAAGTTTGTCTCGCTGTGTGACAGCCTGAGGGTCGGTTTGGAGTGCGTGGAGCAGGTCATCACCGTAACCCTGGCCCGTGTTGTAGACGTCTTCGCGGCTGTTTAAGGTCTCATGCTCTGATTCCACGGGACCGGTCGGGGTGAAGGGAAAAACACCAAAACCACTCTCCAGCTGGCCGGCCACAAGACGTCCCAGAAGCACGAGCCACAGCAGCAGCATCCCCCCACTTTAGGCCAACTGGAGTGACTCGGGAGAATTTGTTAAATGTCCACACAGCATCAGCAACTGAGCAAACGGTCGGGGCGGCCTGATTGGTTCGCCTCGCGTGCTGCCTTCTTTTAGCCAAGGTGTACACACACGCACGTGCGCGCACCAGCTCGCGCCCATTAACCACACAGGTACGTGGCCGGCGTGTGTCTACCTGGCCGCCTGTCCGTGTCACTACCACTTTGAGGAATGGGACGGAAATGGAAGCCACGGCTATTGTGGTTTCGACGCAAATTCACACAAAATACACCCGAAGATCAGCGAAATCAGGGCACATGATATCTGAACTCAGCCCTGGTGATATGAATTCTCGGCTATCCTCTTTCCATGTCGATTTCCAACAAGATACAACTCCAAAAAACAAGGTTTTTCGCTAATTTTGGTGTCTGATAGTGTTGAACGCATTTCAGCCAACCTCAACTCCACTAACGTGTCGAATATCGATGGGTCTACTGATTTGTTATTCACTGGGTTAAAATTCTTTTATGATGAACCACTGTCAAATACAAAATGCCGTCTATATTGCCTAATAAGTTCTCATTCAATGTGTTTCCGGACATTGATTTCTCGCCTTCGACGGACAGACGATACCCACCAAAATATGCTTTTCCTTGCGTAGAATAAAAATCGTGCGAGCCATGTAAGGAAAACCCTTTCTAAGTTATCTGCAGCAAATTGGATGCAATTTCGCACAGCTTGGCTTAATTATAGTTCGGATCTCACCAATTTAGTAACCCCCAAAAACAATGAAGTCATTTTTAAGCTCAAGTGGAAGCTTATATACTTCGAATCGATTCAAACTTGAATCTGATTGGTTATCGAAACCAAAGCTAACGAATGAGAGCATAGTGCTCAGTTTCACCCTTTCGTGGTGTTGCCCTTTTAATTGTCCTACTTCTTGACTGTGATTTTGAATGAGTAAGGGTTGTGCGATCGCGAATGTCTTCGTAATATTTTCCCTAAATATGCTTACGGGATCACATAAAGTTATTTAGCCAGTTGGGTTAATGAAAGTGTGGTGAAGGAATCAGTGAGTTAGACGGGTACATGACTAGGTTTCTTTGGCAAAACTATCGTGGCGAATTGTTGAGACACCTAACGAGGACAATATGCGCCACGGAGGGATCTTGGAGGGCAAGTACAACTTTTGAAGATGAGGTTATCCTAGAACCACTACTGTAGAATGGCACGAAGTGGGAGAATGTGGATACCGAGGAATAAGTCCGGCTTCTTGTAAAACCGATTTGCCGGTCATAAGGGAACGTGTCTCGATATTGACGCCTTAACAGACTCCAGACCAAACCGAGGTTTGATTACAAGTTCTGCTTCAGGGATAGAAAGTGGCCACCTCAAAATTTGGCGGACTTTTCAATAGGTTTTCTATCCTAATTGCACTTAGCGATTTCTCAGCCAGTCAGCTACAAGATTGCGGACCAAGTCCAGAAGTACCAGTTCACAAAATAGCATCTATTTAGCTATGTATGAGAAGGCATTTGAGTAAAGGAGAAATAGCACCAAGATTTGAGCTCGCTTCCAAATTGTCGAAGCACACAAGGGTACCAAAGAATGATGGTGGCGTCAATCAAAAGAAAACGAGAGACCAATAAGAATTATCCGGTTGTCGGAAGGGGGGAAAAACATTAGAACAGGTGTGAATTTAGACAAGTCACAACATTAAAATGCGACTATTTAACGACAAAGGGCGTTGGAAACCGTTGCTACGTGAAAAAAGCTTTGAAATTTGCAAGATCTAAATTTAGAATGAGGTGCCGACACAACAAGCTTCATCCACGCGATACCTAAGCAAAACCGAAGTTACCAAGGAGAATAGAAATAAGAACGCCGCAAGTGTCGACTTGCATAGATTTAAAGGAACACTGTCGCAAACCACTTCCCCTGACTACTCGTTACAAATTGCTGCCATTAAGAAAATAGGTAAAATTCTGTTTAGCATGAGTAAATTTGTCCGATGAAACTTCATTCCGACCGTTTGACTTAAATTCGAAGCCTAGAGAACAAAACAACTGCCTGAAGGCAAGACAAGTAATGCTTTATTATGTAATGAAAAATAGTGAAAAGTTGTCATCTGGCACAAGTCGGAGATAAGTGTGTCAAAAAAGTGCAGACCGCGATTTCACGCTAAATGCTCTCTTCTGCATCCTCATTCCCGTCACCGTCAGCCTCTTCCTCCTCCAACTGCTGCGGCGGTTTGCCGGCGTCAGCGTGTAGAATGACATTCTGCGCTGTGATGCACTGCATCCAGTCGTTGGAACTCTTCTTGAAGGAAGTCAAGCAGCCCAGGACAAAGACCCTATCGCCCTGTGCTATGTTCTTTATACGTTCAATCAGCGGCTTGTCGAATACGTGGATTCTGAAAAAAAAGGAATGTTGTGCTACGAAACAACGAGGGAAGCAATGTTCCCGACCTGCGGAAACAAAAAGGTGTTCACGGACCCCTCAGAATATCAAAATGCAACATAAATAGCGCTAGGGATGATAAGTGATAAGAAACCATAACACAGAACAAAGTAG
The DNA here is from genome assembly GCA_900604375.1 of Mesocestoides corti. Classification (NCBI taxonomy): domain Eukaryota; kingdom Metazoa; phylum Platyhelminthes; class Cestoda; order Cyclophyllidea; family Mesocestoididae; genus Mesocestoides; species Mesocestoides corti. The sequence goes on from UXSR01000059.1 coordinate 63,924, forward strand.
GCCCATTTTGTATTATGGAAAAAGAGAAAGAGAATACCATTTGACTTTACGGAAACAAGTGGACAACTAATGGCTGTTATTAAGGCCCTCTGAGCTGCTAGATAGCATGTACTCATCGTAAAGAGCTCATATAACAGAACTTTGAGTAGGTACGTCTGGTAAACAGATTTCCAAATTTGAATGCAGAAGACACTGGTGTCACTTAAGTGCTTGCTTTGCACACTGAATCAAATGCAATGACACACCTGTGGTACACCAGTTTCATCATATACCGATCGGCCGAGCGGTACCTGGCTCTGGTTAGTAGATTAAAGGTTGCAACTTGCTGGCCATTTTGAGATTTATCAACCGTAATTCCTGTTGAGGCAACCGACCCGAGGAGAGATACCTAAATTAGGAATGCAGGAGGACTTAGAAATTGAATATGAATCACCGAGTCTTAATCTAACAATTTAAAGCCACTTCTGAACTAGCTGGGATATTACCCCTTTAAATATATTTCGTTGACTATCTGAGGCAGCAAGTGGAACTATTGAGATACATGTGGGTGCGCGAATCAATGAGTTAGCGCCTTCATACCTACGAGTGATGCTATTCACCTTGAACATTGAGTTTGCGGTTGTAAATTAACCCACCATACGTCACGACATGGCAGCGACGAAATTCGGAAAACAAACGCACATCCCACCATGGGTTATCACAAAAAGGACTACATTAAGAATCACTTTTTTACTAAGTAATAATAGCACACGTCCTAATAAAAGATAGGTTTCATAAAAAAAATGACATGACATCAAAGTAAAGTTTTTCCGTGCTGCTACTGGCAAGTGAAAGCCCAATCTTGCAGACGTTTATTCAGTTTCGAACGAACCCGCATCGCAGACCTGGGTGCCAAAATTGTGTTAATCAAAGGAAGAGTCCGTATTTTATCAAATTTAACAAGTCTTAAATTTTAGGTGCTTTCTGACGGCCTTTAACTTTTCAATTTGACTTGCAGAATTTTGGGCGATAGGCTAACGGAAATTAAGCAAAGTGGTAAAGACGCACACTAGCAAAAAGAGTAAAAAAAGTCTTGAAAATGTCTAGGCATAAATAGTCCTAATCTTTAAGGACCAGTTAGATACAATATAATTAAACGATGCTGATATTTGTCAAGGTTTATCCTTATTCTTAGCACGACTGCCTCTATCATCGCCACTACATATGACAGTATCCCGATTAATAACAGGCCTTTTATTTTAGGAACTACATGACCAAAACTGACGCCAAGATACTAACAAGCATAGGGACCCGTAACGAATAAGGAAATATTATAGCAACGATTACAAACAATGTAAAAGCACTTTGAATTGTTACTCCGAAACAGAACATATCTTATTCAAAGATCAAATTTCCCGATTTTCAGAACAAGTTTCTACGCACAAAGTTGCACAACGCAAGAGAACGCAAAGATTGTACATGAGGAACTTAAAGGAATAACATTGACCACCTGTATAGGCTTGGTACTTATTTACCTGATTGACATCAGTAGAAAAAATTGGATTAAAGTCAGAAGCAAATCGCAAAAATTGCCTCTGAGTTTGCCGACCGAAAAAAATGGCAGACCTCGTGACCAACACGAAGCCCATTAGAATTAAAAAAACGACTGGACTCAGAGCAAACATAATAGGAATGTATAAACAAATCGCAGAAACAATTTTTATCAACTCTTAAACAGCTTGTGTATAAATATCATAAAAAACAATAAGCAAATACAAAGCGTCGATTATGGCCTACATTACTGGTTTAAGGTAGTTTCAATGAAAATATTACAAAATGACCTCCCCGATTGGAATGTTAGATAGCATTTTATTAATTGATGGGAAGAACAAATGAGGCGAAAGCCTTCTGTTAAAAAAGCATAGCTTGTAATGGGTTTTTTAAAATTATTGTGATGATCCTAGCAGTTTAATAAGTGAATCGAGTTATTTCAAAGAAGTTTTTCATACCTTTGATAAGTGTCAAATGTTAGTAAATAAACGCTTAAGATTGACTGCTACCTCGGCCCCCCAATTTGTCAAATGTAGTAAATGTTGAATGAATTTGGGAGATTGAAATAACAAATCAATCGATACTTGACATGGCTAATGTGATGCAATCCCATCGGTTTTTCAATCTAACCGACATTAGCTTTGACTTCACGGCGGATTGCTTTCAAATATGTGGTCATAAAAATCTGTGTATCTGACAGTTTGGCAGCACGAAACACTACCAAATGCTTTTCTTCATTTAGAAAACAGACAAAAATTCTTACAAGAATGCTAAATTTCGCCACTAGAGCATAAAAAGTCGTTATCTTTTTTGCACCATCAGAATGATCACCTGTCTCAATTGCTTCATTAATGGTTTTAAAATTAATAATATATCTTAAAAATGGTCAGTTCCTGGTCCATTTTGCTGTCACTATTTAAAAAGCACATAAGAGTCAAAAATGTACTTATCAATAGTTTGCATGTTTTCTGAGGCATTTCTGATAATGACATAAAGGATAGGTTTATGCAGTCTCTATGATGATATTTAGCGTTATTAAAAGAAGACCATGTGGGAATGGTCTGATTTGTTGAGGATTTTTGGTAGTGCATTCTATATTTTTAGAATTTTCATGATCAAGTTTTTTTCGGTAGTGTTGAAGATTTACACACACATCGTTCCGCAACTGGTTATGCTTAAAAAATTTCAGCCTTTTAATTTTTGTAGCAACTATTTGCTTAATCAAGCTACCATTGTGCAATTTCGTAAGTGAATAAAAACTTTACATTGTGCTAATCGACAGAAAATCGAAAAAATGGAGTGTCAGGGTTTACCGGAATTCAAATGAGAATTATTGAACACATATTGGCAAACCCTTTTGTTAAGCTGGTCCGCAACTTCTCCACAACACACTGATGAGTCAGCGACTTATACCAGGTCAAGACATGTCCATTCTCAGCAGAGGCCGAATGTGCTTTTAGGTGGGCCTACTAACAAAGGGCGTAAATAAATGAGCCGATTAAAAGTGGACGGCTAATATTATGACGATTGGTAACACAAAATAAAAAGTATAAATCTTAAAAATAAAATTTTTGGAATGCAGCAATTCGCAAAATTATTCAAACTAAAAATCAACGTTGTACTATCGAATAAAAATTAATTGCAAACACACATAATTTGTTTTTTTTTGTTTTATAATAGTCTAAAACCGAGTTAAGTCACACCAAACACTGACTAGCCTCCTGATATCTGCATACGTAATTAAAATGGACGCCTACTACTTGATGTAATAAGTTGAACATCTTGGCGTCTTCGTAATAAAAAGAGTGTGAGTTAGAATCTAATTAAGAGACATATTACGAATAAATTAGGAAAACCTATATAATATGCGGATATTGCTTGCAATGGATATTAGAAATAACTGTTGTGAATCGTTTTGTTTCAACCCCTTAATCCGGTCGCAGCACCTCCGACACAGGATTCCTTTTGTTGCAACCTGTCTCCAGGCGCGCGAATCCCTAACTACCCCTTTATTAGACGAATATTTACCTTGGAACATCCCCCACACCTAGGTCTCGATGTTAGCGTATGTATGACTCGCACATCCGGGGTATAAATACACGCGCGCAAACCCCACACACGACACCAACGTGGTTGGGCTCTGAAGTAAACGGCTGTGTCCACGTCCCCTCCGGTCTTTTTCTTCATCGCGAGAATAAGAAAAACGTAATCGGGCCAGGATAAATTCCGTGGACCAGGCGTGGCTCAAGACCACATGCTGGGGCCCACAACATAACCATTAAAAATTTTGGTTAACTTTTACCTTTGTGTGAAATCAACGCATTTGGTTTATTTGAAATTTATATGAATATAGACCATAATCACTGTTTCCTGCTTAGAAATAGGGGATTTTTCCAACCTTCTATTGAACAACTTTAGCGCAACCGATTCCAATAAAGTTTATCTAGCTTGTGAAAACTGAAACAATCCGGAATCGACCGATTTTCCATAATTCTATTACAGACTCAACAAAACCATTAAAAACTTTAATTAAATTTACACTACTGGAAATAACAAAATATGCGATGATGATAATCATGAATGATTTCACTTTATTTTAATTTTCGCTTGAAATCACTATCAACAAAATACCTTTCAATAAATCGATATGTAAAAGCAGGGAAGTTGTAAAGTAAAAGTATAGAAAAATCGATTGCCTTATTTAAAATTATAAAAAAATATACTGTTAAGCCAAATAATATAAAATCTACGAAGCAGTACCACTCTGTACCAGGAACCTTAAGTTTTTTAAATGCAATCTTTGTCAATCTAAGTTCTTTGCCATAAAATAACTGGAATTATTCATATAATTTCTCGTCACTTATTTAACACAGCTAAAATGCAACTTAGGACTCAGTCTTTTCAACTTGAAGTTTACGGTTGCCTCCAAGATTGGCACAATCAAGACACAAAACCCTAAGCTTTTTATGAATAACATACAATGAACGTGATATCATTGGTTTGAATTTCGTTAGTGAGCAAAATGTTGACACTTCAAATTGCGATTCAGTGTACATGCTGTATAGATTTAACGTTTTTAAGCATTTGTTCATTTTGTTGGAATAATTTATTAGACGAAAGACTATTGCTTCATTTTTGCCAAAATATTCGGCAATTAGACTGGTCACGAGGTGATAAACGACTTGATTTTTGACAATTAAGTTTAAGCTGAATAATTTTTAAATTAGTGTAATATTTTATTCTTTTGTCCATTCGCGTTAAACTGTCTTTTGCGGCTTGTTTGTTCGTTCTGTTAATACCATCATGTGAACACCCACAGCTTCAAAAAATGAATTTCATTGATAGCTCAAAGCCACTGATTGTAAAGATTGTGCGTTCTAGCGGTATTCTTTCTACTTTTTTAAAATAAAAAAATTTCTTAGGCACATTTCAAAATGGTTATCTGAAAAGCTACTGTCCTGAGAAGAATTCAGCTTTGGTAGTATGGAAGGAAAACGGTAAAGGACGGCGCAAGCTTGTATGGTAGTTTTCTAGAGCTTACTGTTAGCTTTCAATTCCAGCACTGTTGCAAATCAATGAAACCCTAACGTACAATGTAATATATTATGTTTTTTCTGACGTCTGTCCACTTTATCATTAGAACGGGAGACTGTACTGGGACTGTGGACTTGACGATGATTCTAGCTCAGAAGATTTCAAGTATGAGAATTCAAAGACAATTTTTAAATCGGGTATTCTCTCTAATGATGTTTCGAATAACGGCCACATGTCTCACAGAGATGATGATTCATGTCCACGAATTCAGGTTTGCGTTCGGAAACGGCCTCTGAGCCTCAAAGGTATAGTATTGATGTTTTTCAATTAATTAGTTCATTTTAAAATTCCGGCGAACATGTTTAATACTTCCAGAGGTCAGTCAGAGTGACCCAGATATCGTGGACGTATCAGTCCCTGGCCACGTAACCGTGAGCGAACCACACTACCTGGTGGATTTAAGCCAATTTGTTGAATCTCATACCTTTCGTCTGGATCACACATTCGATGAAACGACGTCCACTAACGAGGTGTGTCTAACTGATTTTAAGTATTAATCTCTTGACTCACACTCTGACAGTATTTACATTGGTCGTGATAGGCTCTTCTTTCATTTTTCTTAATTCAATGTTTATTGATGTGATTTCAATTATTTCTCCTATTAGATTATCGAGTGCAAATGATTTACGATTTATTTTTAAACGAACAAAAGTCATGTGGATTCTGTAAGAACTAGGGGGTTACACTAAGTCAAGTGGGCTCGACCGGTTTTAGTAATATGAATGAATCACCAAAGCAAGTTGGCAAAAACACGGGGACTAAAACTACGCTTCATTAGAGATGTAGTTTACTTCCCAAAAATACTTGCTGAATGTTAAGTACAGGAACATCATCCGTGTTTTCCTAGATCTATCGAAAGACAGCCGCCCCATTATTGCGGTCAATTTTTCACGGATTCATGGCAACGTGTTTTGCCTATGGGCAGACAGGGTCGGGCAAGACCTTTACGATGAGCGGTCCAGTTGGACCCGATAACTGCTACCGGCTTCTTGACAGAGGTCTCTATGGAATGGTTGGTGAGTTGCTGCCTCTCCATCTTCGAGTAGTCAAGCATCTGACGTTCATGTGGTCACTTTCAGACCAGGCTTTGTTAGGATTTTTTTCATCAAAAAATTCACAGATTGGAAAAATGCAGCACCAATATCACGTCTTGAAATGTAAATGATCAGTTTAACTGGTTAGTTATTGCGTAAATTACAAAGGCGTTTTGAAGCGAACTGAAGCAAATTCTCCTCTTGTCTTCCACATTTACGCATAAGAAACTCCCATTTAATGTGTCTAGTGCATTTAATTAAGTAAACGACGTCTTCGAGCGACTGCGAAGTCAAGAAGACGGCAATGGGTACTCCGTTACTGTGGCATTCTTCGAAATTTACTGCAACCGAGTGAGTTCAATTACTGCTTGGTGGAATTTATTTACTGAATTATTTGTTTCCTTTCTTGTGATATCTAGAAAACAAGATGTTAATCCGCTTGCCTAAGAACTGCCCTTGTCGTCTTTACTTTATGTAACCTCTAAAGCTTTGACATGTCCAAACACAGTAAGGAGGTATTAACATGATAACTTGTGGAACACGTTAGGAGAGCATCACAAACGTTGGCTTCGTTACGTAACTACTTTATTGAACCTCTTTCCTGAACGATTAACTCCACAACATTAGCGCTGTGCCAACACCTTTCTACGTCGTTATTATGTACATTTCCATTAACCGTGGTCAAAACATTACAGTTTATCATTGTATAAAGTAATTTTTTCCTTATTTTATTCTGTGATTTAACTGTTTGTACACTTTTTTAAGCTAATTTGCATTTGTGCGAGCTGATCTCATCCAACACGTCCCGGTTATTCACACCATCATCGGTCGGTTGTTGATTTTGTATTAATAAGCTTCAGGGATGTCAACGATTACACAGGATTTCGAATGCTACAACAAACATCGTCTGGTAATTTCCCTAACTCAGCAACTCACATGAAAACATGTATCAAAGCTTTGTTGAAAACGTGGTTACAATTTAACCTTTACTTGGGTTTTGTGTTACCCAAAAAAGGTCTACGACCTGCTTAATGGACGGAGTTTGGTGCGTGTGCTGGAGGACGCGAGTGGGTCCGTGCACTTGGTCGGCCTCAGCGAGGTTCAAGTGGAAACCTCCGAGGAGACGCTGGACTTGCTGCGACGCAGCTCTCGACTCCGCGTCACCGGCCACACCACCCTCAACGTCACTTCCAGCCGGTCACACGCAGTCTTTCAGGTATTCCAGGTCAAGTGGAATTTTCAAGCACGATGCCTGTAACCCACTGTGTTCAGTTATCATCAGTGAAATCTTGATTGTGGTACTTTGATCCTTCGGCTAGTACACTTACGTCAATCTGACCTCCGATTCAGCCGGTTTTTTGGGGGAATGCGGTGATTAAGAAGAAAACTTTTCTTGCTACGCCCTACAGATAGACATGAGAGTTGGCCCAGGCGTTGACCAAGTACACCACCTGATTTCTGGTTGCAGATAAGTCTTCGACTAGCAGACTCAATCATTGGTCGTTTTTCCCTGGTCGACCTGGCGGGCAACGAGCGAGGCGGCGACGCAGACAAGGAAACGCGCATAGAGTGCGGCGAGATCAACAAGAGTCTGCTGGCCCTGAAGGAGTGCATCCGCGCCATGGGGCGTCGCAGGGTGCAACACCTTCCCTTCCGCAACAGCAAACTAACGCAGGTTAGGCGAAAAAAAACCCTCTTTTCCGCACCAATGTCGCCCGATTGAAGCAGCACTCTTCTGTGTGTGTCCAGGTCCTGCGAGAGTCCTTTCTGGGATCGCGCTCTCGCACCTGCATGATCGCCATGGTCTCGCCCGCCCTCAGCTGCGCCGACTACACCCTCAACACCCTGCGCTACGCGCAGCTAGTCAAAGAGCTGCCCTCGCTGGAGGGCTGGCCGCGGCGCTCCACGCGTGTATCCCGTATGTCCACATACTCCGGCTTTCCCAAGTCTTCACCAAGTTTTTGCGCTAACGATGATAGTTCCAGTAATTACGACTGGGATGTGAGTGAGACTGAGGTGATTCATTACCCTCTTTCCTGAGTTTTCGAGTATTTTTCTTTCATAAATATTGCAATCTTGCTTCGCACCTCTACTTATAAATGCGAAGAAATTGTTTTTTTTCCGTAGGCATTTGGGGATGAGTCGGGCGAGGGGGCGCGAGAACGACGCGGGCCTTTTTCTGAGCTCGTCGGTCTACACAGGCAGTTGTTGAAGGTGAGTCCGCCATTTGTAATGCGTCACACTGTCTGTGCCAAATAACAATTGTGGTGTAAAAAATGCCGGTGCAAGGGACATGGGATTTACGCGCTGCAATCAAAAAGCTGCAAAAACAACCTGCTACGGTGGATTTCAATAGCTGCTAGCCTATACAATAACCATTACGACACTAAATGGAGTAAGCGGTAAATGAGTACAACAAATAGAGCCCTTACTACAATTGTGTAACGCGTCTATTGAGCGAGGATTGATGTGGTGCAGAGGGAAAGGGAGCGTGTGGGGGAGAGTTGAGTGTTGCGAGGGGAGTGAGGTCGACTCTGATGCTGGGTATGAAACATCAGAGGGTAACCGCCGCCACCAAAATGTAACGCGCCTATTACCGACCGGGGACCTCAAAAGGGGGACGACTGTTAGCCCGCCCCTCTTAGATGGCCACACCATCATGGTTAGCTACCAGGCACACGATAGAAGAATAGCTGGAAGAACCGGATGTATTCCATACTACCGCATACAAGCTCAGAGGGCTAGAGCTTAGGGAAAGTTGGAGTGGGGAAAGGGATGGCTGCGAGGTGGGTCGGAGTTGTCCTCGGACTCACGGGCGTGCCTTGAGGAAGGCGAGTGTGCGGGAGGGGAGAGGAGGACAAAGAACAGGCCAGACCGGCGTGCGTGGGTCGAATGGCGCGCGTCACAATTGGGGACTTTAAATGGTGCTCCAAGAAAGCCAGTACAGTAGAACAAAAGGGGACGGCAAATGTCACAAGCGGCGTTTAGCAGTCACTTGATAGGTTTGTGCAAATTTATGGAAATCAAACCCGATTTCACTGTTTCCAACATACGCAAGTCCTTTTTTTTTAAAAAAAGTATTTTTTAAAATCTAAATGACCAAACTCCCCTTCTTTTGTTGCCGCCTGCCAAGACACTTCCCCAGTGGTTCTACACCCACCGAAAAATGCTCCGTCGGACCAAGTCGCGGTCGAGAGGTAAAGGCTATCTGATATCGACTTCTGCATAAATTTACGCCGCCATAGATCTTTGTGTGCCTCTAATTTTTTTCAGACTACACGGAACGTCTTATCCAAGTGACTAGCAGACAAATTCAACTTCTAACAGAATTGAAAGGTGATGCTTTGAAGGCTTGTTAATGTGGTATTTATTATAGTCCGTGAGCCGTTACCTGACCAAGTGTGTAAATCCAGTCAACTTTCACTACACTACGGGGTTCAAATTTGGAGTAGAACCAGTTACACCCCGTTTAGTTAGCCTTTAGGTCCGGTTTGTGAGATTTAACGCGTCACTGCAGTTGGTCAGGTAGGCTGTAGCGTCCACGCCAGGTTAGAATTACACGAACGCCTTGTTTGGTCGGACAGATCGACTCAGGCGGTAGGATGAGTGTCTCCCTTCTACTCTTTAGACAAAGCAGTCTCCATCTGCTCCCTGCGCTAGCACAGGGAGGTGCCGGAGATCGAGCAATCGATGACCACTGAACCCACCACTTCTGCTGTGTTTGTGCCGCCTTTCGCGTCCAGCAATTCTGGAGCCACATTTCACCACCCTCTTTGTGCTGCAAATTGCTGCCTGCTCCGGACCTGAGTCTGTGTTAAGCATAAGAGTTTTTTAATGAAAAAGAAAAAAACCATTCTCACCAGCCGCTCAAGCTGCCTCTTTAAAAAAAAGCGCGCTGAGGAAGTTTACGCCGCGATAAGCCAAGGTGCATGATGAATCGCGGGTCGGGTTATCTGTAGGGTAAAAGAGGAATTGTCTACAAAACCACATTGAAAAAGGGCAATCTTCTGTAGATGACTTTCTTGTTGGTGGTGGTGGAAGGTCAGTGTCGCACTTGATCTGAACCGAATGGAGCGTAAATGAGGTCTGGTGTCAGAATTTCGTGTCTGTTGTGTGAGAGGATTAGCTACAGTTAGTCTTCAAATTAAATAAAAGTCGTTGATTGTTAATCAGATTTGCTCTTAAAATTACGCTAGATTGAAAGGCGGCTGACGAGTCGTATGACAGTGGTTTTTTAAATTACCTGGGGATCCACGATTCCCCAAGATTGGTTTCTGATTTTATTTACATTAATTTATTAACATTTGTTTTGTAACGCTTTTATCAAGTCAAGGTCAACCTTGACTTGAACTAGTTTCGTTTTCACTTTCGATTTCACTTCTTCTCTGCACGTGGCTGACGTTAATAAAGCTCTCTAATCGAGCTCTGCTCTTGTTCTGGTATTTAGCCTGGGAAGGTCGGTTCTAGCTTTCAGCAAGGGATCTGGTACCGTTATTTGAGTGGTCTTCTGTATTGCTACGGGCAAACGTAACAGAATTAGGGTAAATTAGAAGACATGGTGGTTTAGGCCATGCCAATCAGTGCGTTTTTGACCAGAGGTCATTGAAATTGTCAAAATACTGTGTCGACTAATTGATTAGTTTCATCGACTAGCTAAGATGGGTCGCGTTACCTTTGAAATTGTGGAGCAACAAGGAACTTGGATTCGCTGCTTGACTAAGACAGCATTCAAATTTCCTTCAAGAACTACGCAGTCCCTTCTGTACCGTTTTACGTTTACTGCCACACAAGAGTCTTAAAGACGATGAGAACGCCAATATTTATATTTAGAATTTGTTATAAGAATGCGTATTCCTTGCGTCGCTTGCCATCAACTCCTAAAATTTGGTGTTGCAGCCCTAGCCCTGTGTCCCCAGTTTTGCTAACCGTGGGCCACAGGGCAAAACGATGCTGGATGTGTAGTGAGCAGTCACTCATCCTTCCATTGCTTGAATATCCGCCAAGAAGGATCGCGTTTTCGACGTTGAAAGGTCTCAAGCAGCACCTGAACCGTCTCCACCACCTGAACACATCAGCAGATTACTGCACCGACATAGAGTTTCCGCGGAAGCGGATCGCACCATCAAATCTATCTTTATTGGATTGGGCTATGTAAATTTAGTCAGCACAATTCTCATCTATTTTGACAACGGTCTTGCTGCGATAGGCCTGCGTAACCCTTGCTTCATGCAAAAATTAAGGTTCCTCCTTTGTCTAAACTCTGATTTTGTCTTTGTTGAATTCATACATGCAAACTTTTAACTCAACTTGCCTTTTAAACCACATATGTTGGTTGTGCTGGCTTTCAAAATGTAATAGTTTTGTGGATCAAATGGGTATGCACGTGTAGCAGATGTTCAGGCGCTTGTCGGCTGGGGCCACCCCGACCAGCTTCTCTAAAATTAATGTTTAAGTAAGTCTAAACCTCCACAGTGGGTGTTTATATTGAAATTATTCGTTTGTGGGTAGTCTCTGTTTTTATTTGCTCTGTTTTGCCAAATGAAAAACTAAAAAACAGGCTAAAGATGGTGTGATCCTTTTTTAGGAAAAGGTGATGCCAGTGCGGTATCCGACTGACATGTTCAGTGGACAGCGACGGTTCAATTGCTGCCTAAAACTTTTCACCATCGAGAACGCGAATCTGCTTGTTTATTTTTAAATTGATATCTACAACATTCGCTCATATGGTGGATATTCAAGACTGGATCTTATAACTAGATTTTTTAAACCTATTGAAATTGACCAATGAGGAACTGTTGTTTACACAGCTGCTTAAAGCCGCTACAATTCCGAACCAAAAATTTCGGTTGAAGGTAGGGATACTTCTGTAGTTTGTTGGTTACAAGACCAACGAATGATCCTTACCTCTCCTACAATCAAGACTATAATGTCAATGACTTTGAAACTAGGAGAGCTTGTTTTGAATTTGAGCAATACAACGATATTACTTTCGGTTTTAGACACGTAAAGTTGGTTAACAAAGTAGTGTCAATGAAACTAAAAAGAACCTCAAGTGGTGTTTACCTCTTCTGTTAGCGCATGTATCGCCGACTCAGAGGAACCCATTCACCACAACTTCACCATGGAGACTAATTCAACATTTTAACCAAGCACCAACAATACAACTCAGCTAGCACATTCAGAAAATCCCAAAAAGTATTGTAAATTTTAATCCTGTGATTTGCAGTTCAATGAAGGCAAGTAGGGAATTTTTTTCATAAATAGAACTGAAAAGTGATTTTCTGATGTCTGAGTGTTGATTAAATATAATACCGCCTTCCTCAGGTGAATAATTGAATAAAAGTGGCATCAAATTCATGTAATTTGACATCAATGAATTCTTTAACAAAATACAAGCCGAGTTAAGTCCCAAGAACTTTTGGCAAACGCCTGCAATCACTAGACGACTAGATGATGGTCGCTTAGAAAAAAAGGAAACCCTGAAAAGTCCTCTAGAATGGACATCGACCACTGCTGTTATATTTACCATATCTCTATCCTCCAAACCGCAAAACGCTACGGATTTTAAAAATAATCCATTCCGAAACTAAAATGTCAAATTATGGTTATTTTGTCCCTTGTTCTGTTTACTGAAACTCTAATTGGCTGACGGAGTTCAACAGCAATGTTTTATTCCTTATTAGTACGTTGTTTGATATTTGGATTCTCACAAGAGTCGCCAACAATTAGCAAATTAAACGAGCAGTGATCATGACGAATTTTTTTAAGTGTGCAAAGCAGTACACCTATATTTTTTGCCTATATTTATTCATTACTCTACTAATTGTCGTGATGTCATTTGTTATGGATAACATGAACGTTGTCGAATGTTCTGAGTAATCTCATAGTAGGGGGTTCAACATGTATATGCAACCTAAGAAGCTAGTTGTAACAAACATATGTACGTTACTCATTATTTATATCTAAACGAGTGTACTAGACTATTTCTACACGCAAAAGCATGTTTGTCAAAAATGCAGCTATCTAAAAAAATCATTAATTAATCAGCTCACAGTTATTTTCCTTACCACAATATTTGTCTTGCGACACTGGGTAAGTTAAAATTGCTCAAAGATTATATTTTGTACATTATAAACTCCGCCCTGTGGCTTATGGAATAAAAGATTTTGTAAATATAGCTGAGGTTTAGATTCAAAACTAGTCAACGTTCAAAAGAGTAGTTTAGTGAAGCAACAATCACAGATTAAATTTTTAAATGATATCCATTTACGATATTGTCGTAGATAAAAAAAAGAAAAGTCCGCTTTTTAATGCAACATTTATACAAGTCAAATGAAGAATTAATGTTATTTATTCCTAGTGATATTTATGACTTTGGAAAAGTATTCTGACATCAGTTTTGCACATTCAAAAGACTTAAAAAATATAAAACTGGCATTTTTTTCCAAATCGACACCGAAGTTTCAATATTGCCCAATGAAGGCTTATAGGCACTTACCAAGCGTTAAATGCTCCTGCCGTATATGCAAATACAGTAAAACTAAATTAAAAACTTCTCGGAAAAATAGCGAAAATGATGTTACCGTGTATAAATATATTTAATTAAAATGATCAATGTATTTTGAAATAGACTCAGCTTGAATATAGGAGATCTTGTTTGCATCTGCTTGCAATTTTCTAACCGCGGTTATTAAAAATGCGAAATAAGTGGAGGAAAAAGCGCGTTCGTCGGCTGAAGCGCAAGAGGAGGAAGATGAGGCAAAGGAGCAAGTAAATTGTGTTGTCTTGATGCACACTCTATCGAATAAATCACATGGATATATTTTGTTTTGATTTTTGTAGTGGATAGTAGTTGGTGTCTAAGAAATTATGTAGGATGAATGTTTGCGATAGTATTGGGTGTTATTGGGCCTTGGCAACGAAAAAATTCAATATGTGCTTTTTAACTAATGATTTAGGCGTGGTCTCTGTGGTTCTCAGGAATCCTACCCTTATGTATTGTTATGCGGGTGTATTCTAACAATTTGATGGGCAAATTGTGCTATGTGCATGTTAGCATCTATGAGGCTTGTGTACTAAGTTCTTGTTCAAATTTTGCAAGCCTTAAAGGGAAAATGATGCGCTACCCTTATTGTGCTACGATTAACGAGGAAACAAATGGTTGTTTTTGTGACACACTACTATGGGTTGAAATGCTTTAAAAGGTGATCGTTCTTCACGTTTCCGAATCAATCTTAGTGATAGTAACGTCGAACACTGTTTCCATAAGCATGTGCTTGTGTGACGCTATATTGATTTGTGGTTGGCTTAATTTTTAGCCCTGACATAGAAGCTAACTGGTCAATCCATGTATAAACGTTAGCGTTTGCGTGTAACTTGGTGGAAATCTGTCGAAAAAGTCTTTATATTTCTAACTTCCTGTTGTGCTGAATCAGTTGGCTCTTTCTAATTAACCTTTAAGTAGACTTTTGAGGAGGCCAACAATGATAGACTAGCGATTAACTGGACGACGTAGCGCGGTGTTGCTGACGGTCATATTTGGTATGCTGCATTAACTATGCAAGGGGCAGGATCTACGTGCTTTGTAGATGTGAACAAAGGTTGTGGTCGGTTGGTATTGGAGGTAGGCGACTCATGTCGTGGGAGTTGTTGGCAAATGTAGCGTGGCGATTACATAAATGTCTTGCGAGAGGTATGGTTTGCTGCTCGTAGCACATGAGTGAACGTTTACGGTGTCAGCCTTAATTTACCTATTACTCCAGTTCTGATTAACACTTTAGGCTTGAGGGCTGCAAACTTAGATACACACCGGGTTCAGTAATTAGTCTGGAATACTAAAGAACGTCCGACCGTTTTCCCAAGCAGTTGGCGTTGATTTACGTTGATCAAAAAACAAATATTTGTAGTATTCGCGATTAATTATGGCATTTTGTGGGCACCGTTTGTGTTGGAAGCAAACTCGAACGGAGTTACAACGAGAACTGGAACAGTCAGCCAAAGGAAAGGTTAGAATTACTTAGTAGTGTTATGCAAACTAAACGTCGGCATATCAGAATTCCTCCCCTTAAAATACAGGTCATAAATCAGTGGGCTTTTTAGTCTTGGCTGTGTGCCTGCTGCCTAACCTCGTACTCAGAATTAGACTACATTTCATACAAAACCAAAAGGTGTATGTGGACACCTCGCATCTCTTGACCCGCTCGTGTGTGCGTGCGTGAACGAATCAGAAAGTCCAACTTATACTGCTTGCTTTTTTACCATTTCCCCCATTACTAAATCTCGACTACTGCAAAGCCAGCGAGTGCGTGGAACTGTCCAGTTAGACACGCCGCACTTTCACCAGGTTTACCACGACGTCAATTTGCGCAGCCGTGACGCTAGGTTAATCGTCATATCTTCATAACTGGTTTTGTAAATTGCAAGTAGGTACTTAGGGAACCTTAAATCGATCATGAGCTTCACGGAAGCTACTAAAGCTGCGTTGACGCTCCATTCTGGGCCGGCAGTATATATCGGCGCATTCAATTGACAAAGCCCGAATGATAAACGCGGACACATCAGAATAAGCACTCATCACCCAATGGACGTTCAAGTTGTTGATGGAAGACAAATGTCACGGTGTGGGCCAAATGAGGTGAAACCCTAAACTATGGCCCGTCCTGAAAGGGTTGAAGATGCCACCTCGCATAGGCAGCAGATCTATGCCAATGGCCTCAATGAGTGACTGGTGACATGTAACCACTAGACGCAAGATTGGCACAGCCAATGTGGTCTGGACGAAAATACTTACGAGCATACACGAGTATGACTTTATGGCATTGTGATGATCACTCGTCCGCTTGACACTATAGCCTAGTTGGTTTTTCAATGAACATAAAGTTCAACTTTTAACGCAATAGCAGGACCATAGGAAAATGAAGAAAGCCGAGTCCGCTAAGCGTCAGCTGCACACTATTACAAGTACGAACTTACGATTGTAGTGCAGCCCAGGGCGACAAATTAACCTACCACATTCATATCGACGCCTAGGGATATGCACGGGACACAGATAGTTCTGCTAGTGTGACAAACGTGTAGAAAGGTCCAAAATATACGAAATATCGTCAAGCCGACGGCTGCACACGACCAACGGCACATAAGGCTACAATAGCTTGGAGCATTGAAATGACGCGACGAATTAGAGCTAGACAAAAAATTGCACACCACTAATGCAGGCACAGACTACGACACGTACCCAACTAAGACCCTGACAAGGTATAACGCAGACAAGTTATTCGAGAAGGCGGATCAACGCCCCAATTTACAAGCCAACACCTCAAATTCAGCCAAAAGCAAGACTCAACACATAGCCATATTTCAGTATTCATGATAAAACAAGCTGTACAGACAGTTACTTGCTCCTTTGCCTCATCTTCCTCCGTTTTCGCTTCAATCGCCTAACGCGTTTTTTACGCCACTTGTCACGCATGCTCCGGCCAAGGACCAAGAAGAAACAGTACTTATTTAAACAAGGATACAGCGAGATCAAAGTTGGAGTCATTCCTAAAACGAGCAATAATGCAAACATATTTATTTTTGTGCAAACTAGTTAAAATTAAATTTTGAGCATTTGCTAAAAAGGTTTCGACATTTTAAGTAATCAGATTATAATAAAAATAATTTTAGATTGAAGATTTGTGCTCTATCATAGTTTTGACTATCAAGTTTACATAGAGTAGTACGAATACAGCGGTAATGTTAATAAGAACTATTGTCATCGAACGCCATTCATGACTGGCCTGCCCAAAAGTTAGTATATGGAACTTAGTGCGTCCCCAAAAATCTGTCGTCAGTTTGGTCCAATTTTTCGCTTTATTCATCCTGTAATCTTTCTCTAAATAAACGCTTCAGGAATTTTCTCGTTTCGGTCTCATGCCGTACCGTGTGTTTGTTTGGATCTTGCCTCTCGTGCCGACTAACAAGTAGTCCATCTCTTCTCTCAGGCAGGATCTCTGCTCACACGCTAAACTATCTTTATGGCTGGAAAATGCATCCCTAATTGGGTCATTAAATCGAAAGACAAAAATCCATGAAAAACTGCAAATCCTCATTTTAATCTTCCGTGTAGGATTTATAGCGAGTAACCTAGTTGAATTCTATTCAAATATTCTGGATTGATTTTTTACTAACCGAAAATTATGACGAAATCTGAGTATTAGAAATACCTGAATTGTCATTAAGAATATCAATCACTGATTATATTTTTTAATTTTCTTTTGGCATGAATACAATAATTCTACGGTAAGTGTCTAGTGCACTTGTTGAATAAATTACTTTAACAAACGCGTGATGGTGCTTAATTTGAGGAAAATATGGTGTAATTTAGAGCAAATTCCTTAAGAACTTATCACTAAACAACAAATAACAAGTAAATATATTTTTGGAAGTGCTTGTTAATGACGTAAAATGGAAATTTGTAATTTTAATTTAATGGTTTAGAGATTGTGAACAATCACAGCATCAAAATTGACAATTTTTTTACCATTAAAATATTTATATACCTATGAAATATAGTTTTATTACAAATTATCTACTCTCTCAAGTATCGTCATGTCGTACAACTTGTTATAATATACCAGTTAAGCATCAATTTGCAAGTTTGCTATTGCGTGTTCAACATGTTGTGGTCCAGTGTGTTCTCTTTTTGCCATAGGCTGCTTTGTTTTGTTGGCTACGGCTACGCTGCCTATTTGACACTTACGCTTTGTCCTTCTGGTGTTCCACTTAGGGATAACGTAATCCATGTAACCAAATATCTAACGAATATCACACTGGTATTTTCCCATATATATAGTTACCTTCCAGCTTCTACAAATTTTGTACTACGCTTTGGCTATCATTTTGCCTTCTAAATGCGGCAAATTCAAGAGTTCTATGGCTTGCCTGTCTCTGACAGCCTCTGCAGTACGTTGCCATATCCTTTAAAATTCTTCCATTTAGTCGGTTTCGGTGGTATTTTGGGCTTTGTATTTCATTGATGCGTCGCTGGTTATACGAGAAGAGTATCTGAAAATATATCCACGATGGCACATGCATGTGACGGTATCTTGACCTACTTACTTAATGTTCCGCTTTTAGCATAGTCTTATGACCATTTCAATTCTTTTTGATATCATCTGTTCTCGACTGCCACGAGTACCGTTTATAAAAACACTTTTTCTGGTGTTCGGTTACTTTGGGGGCTACGCTGCTTAGTAAGCTATGCGAATACCACCTTTATTGCCGGTGTTTTTAGTACTGAATTTCTTATTACCAAGCAAAACTTTTACACGTACCCTATATTGCGCAACTTTGATGTCCGGGGCCGTTACTACTTTTATGCAGTCAATCTCAGTGTTGTCCTCATCGTCTTCTTGCTTTCTGTCATGATTATTCGAGTGGGATCTACCGAACAAAAACGTAAAACAAAAAAGGACAAAACCAAGAATAAGAAAAATCAACAACCTCCAAAGCAAACTCGTGCTGTACCTACCGTCGGTAAGTGAGCTTTTCCTCCAAGATCGCGGTTGCTTCCCCGAATTGATTTTGATGTAGCAAACGGAGAAAAAATTTCCTTACGAATAGGTTTCTGCTTTTAACGTTTTTTGTTTTATTATAATTTAGCAAAGAAAGGATTGCGATGTGCGCCTTTATTTTCAAATATTATGTGCTCAAAAACGTCGGTGGTTCATATATGTTTATTTCAAGAACTTGACGCAGCTCTCTTCATTTCGCCCAAATAGAAATATGGAGTAGTCTTGATTTTGCGAATCTCGGAATACCTAGCTGTGCCAACAATCTTTCGCACGTGTCTGCAGAAGCGCTATTTTGGCGTCCTTGCCAGTAATCCCCATCTTTCTCTGCTTTTAGCGAAGCCGTCGAAGTCGCGCAAGCAGGACTGAAGTGTTGCAAAGTGCTTTTGTAGGTGCCTTGGCTCCTGGAATTTCTCTCTGTGTCTCTCCTGAATGTAACCGTATTTCGCCCCACAAAATCGTATTCATCCATGTTAAGTCGCGCATCCTCATTATGGCTCTTTTGTACACATTTGTGAGTGCTGCCTTCGAGCCCACGTTTGATCGTCCAATCTACTCCTCGCTGAAAATACCTCTCGGCTTCTCGATGTGTAGTAAGAAGCCGCAAATGTAAAGTGCTCTGTATTTATGTTTTTTTGTACACCAAGCGAGCAGAGACTCAGGTGTCCAGCTTCCTCTGCATTAGCTCGAGCCTTGTCTTTTTCTAAACTCCCCTCCAAGCCTCTTAGTTTCTGTAACTTGAGTCAATGGAACAACGCAAATGTATTCAAACTTGACTTTCTTCCTCAGGGTATTGCGGTGTCCTGCAGTGGCTTACTGGGTGTCACTCAACCCTTCATGACCCATGCGTTTCTGTGCCTTGTCATTGTTGTAGAACTCATCGCTAATCAACGCTTCTGATTTTAGCGTCTCCGGTCTCAAAGTTTAGGAAAGTCGTGTAAAAGTGGGGGGGGGGCCCTGCTAAACAATGTCGAGAGGTACGGTTAAGGCAGGTCTAGGCACCAACCTCATTACACGGTTACACGATACGTCCGAGATGTCCCTGCAATTTCAAAGTCTATTTGATGTTCTGACCCTGTCTTAAATAACAATACGAAAGGGGTCAGCTCAGGATCTGTACATTTCTCCAAAGTTTTCTTCGTCAGCAGTTTACCCCACTCGGTTGCCTGTTTACCATCGCAGATATATTCGGCAACGGCGTGCCTGTCCTATTTACAACTACAACCGGCATTTGCTGTTTTTCCACACCTCGGATTTGACAGAAGAGGCAACAGGGTGACGTTAGTGTTAGGCGTTTTCGTGGCTCAGACGCCATCCACGTGGGTGCGGTGACGTCGCGCCACGTGGTAGTTGAGGGCGCGCTGACTGGTTGCGCGTGCCTGGAACCCAAAAGAAAGCCAATTGCGCTTACCTAGCGGCTTTAGTCGTAATTTTGTTCCCTAAATTACTCCACAAAATTCGATATGGTAGTGATCATCCCACTTACAGAGCGTTTGGGCATTTTAGTGCTTAGCTCTTTTAAACTGTACTGACCCTTCAGCATATCTGGGCACAGGCTCTTTTCGTAGCTGGCTGTAAAGAATGACCAATGTATAATTACTTCAGCATTTAAAGACTCGATCTGGGGATCTTACCCTAGATTTTGAGCGATCATTAGAGTCATTGATATGGCTTATTTAGGGCCATTATCGAGAAATTATAATGTAAGAAATATAGGCCCAAATAAGATATTAACATGAGAAATGACTGCTGTTAAATGCCAGCTAATTCACGTCATTTTCGCGTCTTATTCTTGTATGCCTCTGAAGTGTACGAATCTCCAATTTGAGGCACGTGTCTACGTTGGCGCTTGTGTGACGGCAACTCACACTTTGTACCACAATCATCACGATCTTTTTTAAAACTTGAGTGAGCGCAAGCCACTATTTTCCTAAATTTGACAAGAAATACGAACCTCTGACTGCGGTGGTTCAATGACAAAAGTCTGATGGACGATCGATAACACTGAGGCAGTTCTATTTTACAAGAAGCTGTGGCACCCATTTCCACTCAATTTCACCAGCATTTGGTCAGAAATTGAGTGGAAGCAAAACTGTGCCAGTTGAATACAAGTATCGAAAACAGGTCATAATTGGTGTAGACTTCTTGACGCTTCGGTGTAATTATGCATAATAAAATCCGTTTTCATTATTAGCTCCGTATTCCCTCATCATCAACCTTCCGATTAACTGGTGTCAAGTCTGCACAGCTAAAACACCCAATTACTTCAGATTTTAAATTAGGCTTTTGTTCAAATGTAATTTCTTGCTCCCGGGTTGTCAATTCAGACTGCATAGAGCCAACCGCGTGTCTGGCAGCTACCAAGAGGTAATCATGTGCCAAATTAGTCTTCGTGATGTGACAATGATGCATCTGATTGAGATTGTATTACCGTTACTGCATGAAGATTAAGTGGCATCAGGGTAGCTGGTAACGATTCTTCAAAATAGCAAAAAAGCCTTCTTGGTAGTTGGAAATGCGTTAAGTTCTACTACAGCCCACACCATCGAGGAAATGAAATACAACAAGGCCGGACACAAAACGTTTGCTCTACTGTTTTAGCACCAGTGTTAAAGCCACCACAACCAAAAACAATACGCGGTATCTCGTGTTGATGGATTCATCAATCGGAGGCGTCAAAAGTGTTGGAGAAATCAGCTCGCATTCTAATTAGGACCCCCCTTCTGGGTTCTTTGCAAATTAGGCCCGGTTTGTTAGATAATTGTCGAAATCAGTAGGGCGTGACCACGGAGGCTTTTAGTGCTTGTCCAAAAGGTGCCATAGCACTCAACAGCTACCCGTAAGAAAGCTCACCACTTATATAACTTGAAAGCCAAATTGACAGCCTCACACCTATTTAATCTTGCGGATGACTGCTAAAAGTATTATCAAGAGTGCCTGAGACGGCAGTGTGCTAAACGTCGCAACCATATTTCATTTTGCCGTTGTCGAAATTGTGTGAAAGAAAGAATATCTGGCAAGTCGGCGGGCGTTGAGGGTCCGACATTTAAAAGCGTGTTTCAGAATGCTTTTTTTTTACTAAAATCGCATCGCTTCGACGTATGACCAATTTCTGCAAAGTTATGCCAACATTTAGCAAGTTATTATCTGGATATCGCTTAAAATTTTGCGACGAAGATTAGTTTATGAAGCGTAATTTCAATTTTTTTGCCCAGTAGACAAAGTTCCTAGCATTACTTTGTTATGAACACCACTTCTCCTTGTTGAAAGTATGTGATAACATAAGTACAATGTGCCCATGAAGGTATTATAGACTTGGTGCCTGGGAGTAGCGCTTTTGCCTTAGTAAGCGAATCAAGCAGTTATAACACATTGTCTCTAAAATTAAGTGTGTGGCCACGCCTATTCTGCAATGATGGCACACCAGACTAGTGATTTACATTTTTGAAATAATCTACAGTGCTAGTCAGTCCTGAAACGCACTCCGTACATTTAATTATACGTGTCTACATGGTGGCAACGGTAAACGGTCCTCCCTGGATAGGCATAAAAAGGCTTAGGTGAGGATTCGCCAGCTACCGCTTCTTCATCACATCTTGGACACGTCCAGAAGTGAAGAGGTGAATTGATTTTTCTTCAGTTCTTTCATGCGCATAATTTCGAATGCATGACTCAAAATGCCACAAATTACAAAATCGATAACTGATCCAAATAAACGGTGATAGTCTACCAAACCCTACCAAGTGATGTAAAAGTGTAAGAATAGATACATTTTGACAAAGTTGGACTGCTTCATTATGTATTTACAGTCAAAGTATCTCATTTTACGCAAAAAAGGCAACTTAAAAAGTCAAATCTACCCCTGATGCCTGTCGATAAACGCATGGTTTGAGTGCAATCTATGAATTTAATCAGTAAGTAGAACAAATTTCAAGCTAGGCTTAATGCCTTTTAAACTAACTTTACTCGAAATTATCGCCTGAACTCGGACATTGAGTTTAACATTGAATTATAATTGTCAACTTATAGAAACTTGCTTAGTTTTCACCTTATGTTTCCGTGAATAAGCTACACCATCAAAATAGAGAACCATCAACATTAGAGATTGTCATGGAAGGAAGTTATAACGGTTTGTGGAAGGATATATTAACAAAGTTATTTTCGAATCTTTTGAACGAACTTCCTTATTTTAAATATGGGAAAAGACCACAAAATAGATTGCTATGACTGTACTATTTTTTTATCTACTCTAAACTGATTTCAGTTGACTCCGTAAGCAAGTACTCGACCTTCTTGTAGATCCACTGGAGTTCTTGAGCTTTCCCAAACTTGTGGTTTAAATTAGGGTTATCCGGAACTGACCAATAGCAGCCTAAGACTAGCAACGCATTCTAGGCTGTGGTCAAATTCATCACTCACTCATACCACCCATTCTGGACCACTAAACTGCTAATTTACACCTGAATCTTGAATTTATAAGAACACATAATGATGGCACGTTCGATCAATTTTGGATGTGCTGTGGGCCCCGACATGTGGTCTTGAACCACGCCGGGGCCACTGCGTTAACTCTGGCCAGATTACGTTTTCCTGATGCCCGCGATGAAGGAAAAGCCCGGAGAGGACGTGGACACAACCGTTTACTCTAGAGTTCATCCACATTGGTGTCGTTGTGTCGTGTGTGGGGTTTGCGCGTGTATATTTATACCTCGGATGCGTGAGTCATACATACGCTAGCATCGAGACCTAGGTGTGGGGGTACTCCAAGATGCATATTCGTGTGAATGAAGGGGAGTTGAGGATTCGCGCGGCTGGTGGCATGCTGCGAAAAAGGGGAACCCTGGGTGTCGGAGGTGGAGCGACCGGTTTAAGGAGTTGAATAAACACGATTCACGACAGATGCGTGTTCACTTATAAGTTGCCTAAACGCGAACAGTTGGTGTGTTTGCATGTGCCGGAAATTATGCCTTAAAATTCCGGATTTTCGTGATGTTTTCTCATGAGTGTTTTGTCAGTTAATCCGAAGTTAATTCAGTCTCAAAAGGGTCGCTCGGTTTGCGTCACTCTTGTTGGTTTAAAAAATGAGAAATGCGGAACTTCGGATACATTTGGATCTTTCAATATCAGCAAAATTAATCACGAACATTGGTTAATTATAAACGAAGCGAGACTGAAACGTGATGTAAGCGTCAAAAGTTGGCTGTCCGTTTAGAAGCATCATGGTGTGTAATGACGGTAGAAAGTAATGCCCTTGAGAGTTTTATAAGTTTTAGCATAATTACGATGTAGAAATCCTACTATTTACTTGCCCTTTGGCGTTGTTTTAAATGCAAGACGACGGCGGCAACTAGCAGAGCTAACCTTCTCCTCCTTACCCTCGTTGTTTAAGACGCTTCGACAGATGGCTCAGAGTCGAAGGCTTCAACACACTAAATTTGTTCAAATTTAAATCACACAGAATCGTTGTTTACCTTAGACGCTAAACATTCGATGCCTTAATTTCAGCCAACCACACCACTTGCTTGTCTTTGATGGCTTCATAAACACCAACTTTTGCTCCAGTTTGGGACCGCATCGGGATGAACGGTTTAGATGAAACAACGCAGGCTGGGTTGAACCAAAGTGCCCTCAGGTTTCAAGTGATCACACAGCCGTTTATTTTGAGTTGTTATGTGCTATTAAACTGCCAATAGTGACTTGTTCGATAATCCAATTAGGAATAATCCTACCTAGTTATTTTAATCAGGTCATCGTAACTAGACCACCACTTATCTGGTGTGTTCCATGAATAACACGAGATGGATGACAGCCGTCCTACTTGTGTTATTTTGAGCTCCTGTAGGTACCAGTTATAGAAGGACGTGGGGGTATGGATTGGATCCAACGTATGCTGCGACATTACTAAGAACAGCTTCTAAGCGATTAGAACAAAGTAGAATGAAGAGGAATTCTTCGTGTTTACTCTGGAAGATATCCAGTTCCGTACAAAATATATCACGGTACCACCACCTTCGCAGTCTAAAATGACCATCTTGAACACAAAACATTGTCATGCGCTACTATCAACGAGCTGAAAACTGAAATTAAATTAGTCATTGAGTAGATACACAGAATGTAATTACTTTAAGTGACATGCTTATATCGCGATCTGGTATCTTAAAATTTGTACAAAATATGTAAGATGTTGCTATGGCTTCTCAGTGTTGACCTAGACATTGTTTAAACCAATGCAAACTAAATTTAGATTGAAATGAGATAAAGAGGAGAACTACATTTAACAGGCCCGTTAGTTAAGACAAAGTACAACAGTTACATAATTTCAAATAAAGCTATCCAAAACAAGTATCAAAGATATTTTTAACCCATGTACAGAATAGGCGGTAATGTATTGTTTAAAATTGCGTCGATAAACACGCCACGATGACATGTGATAATGCGACATTTGTCATCTTGGAAACGTACGCCATCTTGGCGTGCCCTTGATTCCCACACATATCATTGTCTCTAGTCACACCTATGGGTCTGCCAGTCAGTTTGATGACACATTGCAGACTCCACCTGCATATGCACCGTCTACATCCACAAATCATATCGATTTACCTCATTTACATTGAGTTAACCTATAATCTACTAAGCCCTCACGTGATACTTGGTATTCTAAAACATACCCTTAACCCGATATTCCATATTCATGTTTCCTGTGACTGAGGATCAATCAGGATGCCGCAGCCATACCTGGAAGACAATTTCGTTGTTGTGGTTTTGCGACGGATCAGGGCGCAGACATATCGGACCCCCTGGCCTCAGCCAATCCTGTGCCTCTCTGCAATTCAATGGCATGCGAGGAAGATAAACAGCCAGCCAGATAAGAATACGAATGAGGTGCAGTATTTAATGAGCGGCGTGGCTAGCGTGGTGGACTCGGGTGAAAGGCGCCTGATGTGTGGCTCTGGCTCGTGATTGATTAATAAACCCTGTTCTGTTGTACCAGCCTTCATCCTATTATGGCTCGGATATTCTATATTGTAATCACCAGTCAGCCGACACCTTGCATACAGTTGGCACGTTAATTATGAAATATCATTCTACCATCAGCCAAGACAAAACTTACTTCAGTCGGAATTACAATAGCTCTCTAACAGGATCACGTCTGCTTAGATTTAGATAGTAGTTGATTGTTTAGTCAAAGTCAACATACTTCACTCATGCTACCAAAGACTGCAAATTTGCCTGCTTTTGCATTGCATTGGCAAGTAATAAAATTAATCGTGCTGATGACTTATCGGCACAAACACTTTTAAACTACCATTGTTCGTGTTTGCCGAGATTTAAAATGAATTACCATTGAAGACATTCAACAACATGAATGGCATCAATTTTTTATCTTTAATTATTACAGCTTCAGTAACTATGAGCCGATGCAGCAAACTGTCCTGGCCTTGGATAATTAGGGGCCTTTGCAAACTTTTCAAAACATTCAGAAAATCTTTCGAGAGAACTTGACTGGTCGTTCATCAAGCAAATTTGTTGAAATTATCTTTAATATACCATCCCTATCAGTTCCGAGATTAAAGAAGTTTCGCTTGCCCGAGAAGCATCAGTCCCCGAGCCATTGATTTTGAAGGCAGTTCTTAGCAAAATACGTAAAGAACATCCACATCGTTACCACGGGGTTGCAACGCAACATTGCTCAAAATATGTCCTTCTCACTGATAGACTGTAATCGGACACCATTTCGCAGAATAAGTTTGTTCTCTTTGCGTGAAAAAAACTCATTAGATTGTTTCATGAAGTTTGATAGGAAAAGCCAGGTCCACTCCATGCAGGGCTTATACATAAAATTTTCCCAAGTAAAGCAAAACTACATTAGAAGATCTTTGTTGTCTGCATTAAACACAATTTTGTTCATGATTTCTGACTTGTATGTGTGTTTGGTTTCGAACAGACATTGTAATTTTAGTTAGAATGGGAGGCATAAAGCGACCAAATTGGACTACAAAGTAGGAATGTGGCTGCTGGCTTAGATTGACAGATGTGGTAATGTCGTCAATAGTTATCTAATTAACATTAATCGATTAGTCACCAAAGGTTTTTGCAACCTCCAGATTTTGCCCAAATATTTTTACCAAATTTCCATAGCAGCGTTGCTGAAGCGATTCTTTGTAGATTAACTTAGTAATTATACGGAGACACTGCATAAGGCTATTGCACTTTACAGTGTTATAAGACTTGATCTCGATCGGGGTGTGGAATCGCCTCGTGAATGCACAGAATAAATTTAACTAGAGAACCAATTAGTGAAAAAATTTTCGGGTATATTTTCGATTTTTCCAGCCATTAAATGATGTGCAGATCACTTAGTTTTCTTTATTATCACAATTTACATTTGCTTCAATTTTCTGCCCCATTCTGCATTCACTAACTTCAAGAGTTTAATCTTTTAACCGACATTCGCAAAACCTCAAAGGATTTGTCCAACAATGAGAAATTGTTGATTTGATTAATTAAGCTTAAGTTTTTGAATTAAAAATTGACAAATATTACCTGACATTAATTCCTTCTTCATGCTAAACTATTCAAAACCTAACTTAAAAGACAGCCGACATATTTAGGAACACGACACGAGGTAAAGTGATATAGCAGTTAATATTTAATTCGAAAAAAACTTATGCATGATGGCAAAGGAAGTCTAAAGCAATAGCGTAAAATGCAGTTTTTTGAAAATTATTTTCACTGAGAACACAAAAAAACGAAATTACACCATGATTTGCAATGATGTTATAAATGTAATACTACGCATAAATGGCAATTTATTTTACACAAATCATGAATTATATTTGGGTTGTTTATTTTTTCAGTACAGTTAGGGAATTTCCTGAATGTTACCATTTTAAATGAAAAAATTGCTTTTGACTAGCCTTTCCAAATAGCCAAAGATGAATTTTTAAACACTAATTAACAGTTTACAAAGTTATGTAAGTTATTGTACATGCTTTGGTACATCGTACGAGGCGTCTAACTACGAAGCAGACTGACAGAAAATCATTAACAGTGTTATACTTTTCCGAAAGAGACCCGATATTTTAAAATACTTGTAATTGCCGAAGCTTGTGTTCATTCATCGTCATGCTGAAAATCGTATGAACATTCTCTTCTAATCAATTTTAGAAACGCCTTAATGTGAATCCGAGCCACCCGTGCCTTTGGATGGCTCTAAATGATGTACAAATAATCTGTGATTGTGAAAGTTTGTTCTTGTTGGATTCACCCCATGACTGTAATTTTTAGGCATTTTAGCTGACGAAGAGTTTCCCACACTAGACAAAGATATTGTTACTGGTTTATTTGATGTATGTGACCTGTTTTTAATGGTTCATTATGGTGAAATCGATAACACCGAAAATCTGAATTTTATTATTTTTATAGGGTGCTGATAGTATTGAATGGGGAATGGTTGATGCTATTCTGGTGTCAAATTCATATAGTCTGGTTATGTTGCCATACATAACTGAGCTGCAAAGTTTTCGTGGAAAGGTACTGACACCTGCGCCAGTCTTGAGGTTTGGGAAGTACGTGGTGTTACTTACTGATTCTCTGATTTTGATAGGGTGCTAATTGATGACTTCTTTAATGAGACCCGCCTTCTATCTTCATCTGTTTCTGCGTCAGGGAAAAACAGGTTTCTTTTGATTTTCAATGACATTGTCCCCCTAGATTTCCAAATTGTGGGCAGTGGATGCTGCGCTATACACAGGAGCAAGCTGCCAATTCCTTGTCGAAAATCCAGACTCTTGCATACCACGAGTTCGTCGTGAGTTCCCTAAATTATTTTGCTGCTCTGTACTGTGCGTACCTAACGCGTTTTACTGTTTTCAAGAATCTCTTTGGACTTCTCAAAGTCAAGTGCGTCTCTGCTGGCTATGAAATTGGAAGTTGTAATTGGATTTTAAAAACGGATTCTGAAAAACTGGCCTATATTTCGCGCTCTTCTCTGTACCCATCATTCGCTATGGTAAGCGAATTCCAGATTTCCGTTTTTTTGCTTCAATTCATTCATAAATTTTTTTAATATTTAGCCCATGGACTTTTCGGAGTTCGCAGATGTTGATGTTATCATTTTGGGCTCTGTTAACACATCAAAATCTCTTCCAATTGAAAAGGCCATTGAAAAATTCAAAACTGTTACAGGTACGCACATGATTGCAGTTTTTGGTGCGCATTCTATGTCAATTTTTTTCTACTTGTTAGGTACCAAAACTTGGTGGTTGTTTTTTATTTTGTTGATTGTATTAAGTCGACACGTTTTGCAAGTATCGTACACCGCGAATGTCAGAGAATACTTCAAGATCCTAATGATTAGATTCCAGGAGACCAGGTCGCCTCTATTTAGTTAACTTCTGTTCTGCTCTTGTTAAGTTGGCTTCAATCAATTTTGTAGCACAGACACTGGGTCGCGGTGGTCACGCCCTAGTGCCAACTCTCCCCTCGGGTCTGATCTACTACCTTCTTGAAAATGTGGCCGCAGCCAAGGAAGAATTCAGTGGCAATCTCAATCCCGCTTTCAATGCGCCCTCGTCGTCGTCGGCCACATCGACAGGACCGAATAACGAAAATGAGGCGCCTAAAGGTGGTGTTTCGTTGATGGGAAAAGTGGCCAAGTGTCCGTGCCTGTTCATCTCGTCCCAAGCCAAGGCCAGTCTTGCGTATGCCAACGCTTCTGGTGAATGGCTGGCTCCAGACCGGGAATCTGCTCTCTACGCTGCCGACTCGCCATTCGCCTTCAACTCTGTACGTTTATGGTTTGGGTCGCGGCTGCCGGCTTTGCTAGTTTAGTCGAAATTGAAAATCATGCTTACTTTTCACGAAAATGTGCTATTCACCCAAATACACTACTAGAGGTCACGCATAGTCTGTGTGTTATCCATTCTGCCATAATCCGGGTCACCTGTTTCCTCCAGTGGATTCGTAACGGGCACTTGGCCACACTGCCGTCGCTCCACTCAACACCAGGACAGCAGGGTGGCGACGTGGAGGGTGGGCTGTGGCCTCCCTTCCCAGCCGTCTTCCTCACCGGCCACCCAAGCTGTCGCCTCGGTGCTGCCGTCCACCTCATTCGAGCACTCTCCCTCGGTGGCAGTGTCAATCAAAAAAAGCACTCGTCCAACGCTCTCATACTCGTCCAGTCGGATGAATTCCTGCCTAGCGTGTAAGCATGCATTTTCCCATGTTTTCTTTTTGCAAATATTAAGATTCTTTCCATAGTCTAAACATCCGGTTTCGATGATAATATACTTTTTCTACTCCTCTTAATGTCTACAAATTGATTATCTTACTTCGTAGCTTCATCCATAACAACCGATCAGAAATCGCAAATGGCCTCAAACTTGTCCCCAAGCCTCTTGACTCAAAGTAGCTCATGCTAACGACGAGTTAGGGCCTGTTTGAAGTTTGTATTAACTATAGTGGCTGTCTGAAGTTTAAGACACCTTATTGTCCAATGTTTGATCCAAGATACACCCAGTTTTAAGGAAGATCGTTTATACTCCTTTAAGATCCTTACCCTTACCCTATTCCTTGGGCCATACATTAATTGACGAATCGCCTACTGAAATTGGGCCCACACCGGTCGGGAGAAAAATCGGCCGCATGTATGGTTCGTCAGCGTCGGGAGTATCACATTGTCCTGTCGAAATCAGTCTTCCTTCTTTGAGACAGACGGCCACAAGTTTTTCACGCGTCTTCCTTTTTGATTGAGCAAGTTTTTGACTTCGATTCACTTGGTTTAGTGAATGGAGTCCCGTTGAACAGCTTTCCTACACCATCGAGCCATTCAAGCCCTCGCTCAAAAAAGAAAACTCCGGCGACAGCGAGGAGGAGGCATCGAGCATGCCCGTGACCTCCGTAGGGCCTGAGCTGACGGCGTATTGGCTTCCCCTGCGATTCGACATCTCCTTGGATCAGCTACCGACTCTGTTTGAGAAGTGCGGCATGCCGAAACAGGCTCTTATTTTGCCTCAAGAGGTGACGAATCCTGAAGCTATTCTTGTGAGTTCTTTTCTTTTTTTAAATTTTCGGTGTTCACTGAGGTCGCCGCAGCGACATGAGACGTCCTTCCTTTTCCAGCCCGTTAAAAAGACTGCCGACGTGTCGGTCTACCAAATCGCATTCGAGCAGTGTCTGGACGTGCAGTTGAAGGAGGCCGCACTGCTTCCAGTTCATGTGGATCCGGACTTCCTCGTTCACTCGGCGTTCCCCCTCACCTTGGGGAAGCCGCTGGCATCGAAGGACCCCCGTCGTAACCGCGATCAACGCGACAGCCCCCAGCCCGTGCAGTCGCACGTGGCACTCATCGACGGTCGACTCTGTTTCCGCGATGGTGAGCACCCCCAACGCTACCTCCTTGTTTTTTCCGTCTGCAACGGAACGATTTCAGCTTTTAACCATGTCACACGTCCATTTTTTGCTAAAATATTCCCCCCTCTTACACAAAACGTGTAAATCTGTGTCACAATGCATTTGCACGCAATCTTTTGTCGCTTCTTCTGTGATTCAGTCCAATGAGCTAGTGAGGCCCCCTTTTCATATTTCCGCCCTAAAACCTGACGCATGAACGTCTGCCAAATCAGACGTATAGGATCATTACCACTGTCCGCACCAAATGCTGTTTGTTGCTATTCACATCGTCCATAAATTACTTTTCACTTCAATTGACACACTTCTACAGTTAATTCTCCCGACAACATGGCTCCATTATTGTCCAGGTCATTTTTCTACGCGCCATCAATCCGGGTTTAGAATTATATCCCCTAAAACACGGAGAAGAAACCTCAACGGCCAATTGCCATGGGAACTGTCGTAGGTAGTAGTCTGTGAAATTGCAAATGCATGAGTCGAGATCAAAGTTGCTTTCTCTCTACTTTCAAAAACAGCTGACTTCCTGATGCCTAATGCTCTGTGAGGAGGCGATCTTTTGCGGTGGACGAGTGCACATTCCTGCTGTCGCCTTCTTTTTCGAACGCAGGTTAACTGGATGAGAGAGTCTTAAGGTCCTTCATTCTGTAGGCAAGTACCGGCTGGAGAGCCTGGACGGCGACGCCCTGAAGCGCGGCAGTGAGAAAACGTCTGTGGGGAGGTCCACCTCGCCCACGCCCTCCCCCAAACCCCCAGGCAGCCCGCAGTCGGGAGAAAAATCGAAGGTGGTGGTGGGTGGTGCCCACATGTTAATCGCCAAGTCTCCAATCAACGCGGGTCAGCTGGTGAAACAGCTGACCGAGTCCGGGGTCACTGGTGCTCAGGTGATCACTGAACCCAAGGTGCTGGCAAACTTCCTCGCCACGCAGCTAACCCCCCACCTGCCGGTCCTGTCTCGGCTTCAGCCCGACCCCGCCAAATGCGCGTTGGTTGTGTTTGTGAGTGTAGCAGATAGGTTTTGCAATTGGTGGCTAAGTAGTTCTGTTTTCTTAGTGTACACCCCAAGTGTAACACCTCTGCCAATTTTAGCCCAACTCGACCACTACAATCCTACTGACGGAGAACGCGAGCCACGTCTGCTGCCAGGATGAGGGCACTCGTCAGGCCATACGGCAATCTCTCATGGCGAGCACCGAAATGATCGCCGTCCCACCGTCTTCTGCGCTGACCACCGGGGTGTTCTAGTAGTCACCCCATCCCCCCTCCTCCTCCTCCTCCTGTTGTACATAGATTACCCCGGGTCCACGCGTACTTGTTTTTTTAGCAACCATGGAGTACGAACTAAGCGCTACTCTACTGCAATAAAAACGCTGTACGCGTCCAACCTTTCATTGGCTTCGTGTTTTCTATAATTCATCTTAGAATGTGATTAAGTTGCTCCAAGAAACAGCCAATCAGCGGCTCCCAAGGCGGCCTTCCGAAGTAGTCACCATTGGTCACTGGTAGCTAGAGGCAGGGTAATGCGGTCTTAACGTGAACGCAACACGGATGCATCCCAGCAACCAAACCTGAAAAGCAGCTGCAAATCGAGGTACAAAGCCTGTGTAGTTATTTTGCACCGTGCATTACAATAATACAGTATAGACCAAATGTACATAAAATTTTGTGAGCACACAAAGCTGTCACGATTGCTTCTCGACCTCATTCGAGGGTTTCGGACTGGGGCTCCTCTCCTTCTTCTGTGAGGTTGTGCTCGAGGACGAGGATGTGGAACTTGATGAACTTTCGTCGTCGCTGCTGCTGCTTCCACTAGAAGACGACGACGAAGAAGAAGAAGCAGACGCCTCCTTTTTCCCGCTTTTATCCAGACTGGTGTCGCCAGCTCCCGATTTTTCGTTGTTTTCCCCGTTGTCGTCGTCGTCGTCACCCCAAATGTCGTACTTTGAGAGGTCCCCGTCATCACCTGAATCTTCTTCTTCGTCTTCCTCGTCGTCCT
Source organism: Mesocestoides corti (assembly GCA_900604375.1). Taxonomy (NCBI): domain Eukaryota; kingdom Metazoa; phylum Platyhelminthes; class Cestoda; order Cyclophyllidea; family Mesocestoididae; genus Mesocestoides; species Mesocestoides corti. Next base: position 97,040 of record UXSR01000059.1, read on the forward strand.
CCGCCTCTTCTTGCTCCTCTTTGCTATGCTCCTTTTGAGCATCGTTTTCTGAATTATCCTTCTGTTCGGCATTTTTTGTTTCTGCATCTTCTCCATTCTATAAAAAAGATGTTAGTTCAAGCACCGCAATAGCATCGAAGAATACAGTTTGAGTGGACTCAATGTTGACACAAACTGTTTCTCCAAATTTCGGATTCTGCCTGCAGCGGTCAAATTAAACCAATCAGCGGAAAGGCCAACTGAAGCCTAGAAGTGCATCCTACAATTCAGCATTTTACTACAAACTTGAAGATATGCATGTTTACAAAGCCAATTTGCAGAAGAAAGCGTAGAATTAACTTATCCGCATGACCACAACCATTGCATTTGACAAAGATGCTTAATGAGGGTCTTATGGAGGAGACACAGAATCTAGAAGCGACGGTGCGTATTTGTGATACTACTGAGCTGAAGCATTGTTGTTTGGACACAACATGGACATATTTATTACATTTACGCATTATTAGAAACTTCGCTTACCCCTTGTACCTTCCGATACTTCTTTTTCTTTATTCCGAACTAGAAACCAAAAATTACATTTTAGATCAACAACAAATTACGTGAAACATAAAAAAATGAAGAGGATCCAACACAGAGACGGGAAGAGAAGAACGAAACAGTTATATAAAGTATACAAGTGGTAAAGCCGAATGAAAGTCCGCAGCATCAAGCTTAATGGCCAACCGATTACGAAATTACTGGGCGTTTATAACTGTACAGTAAAAAGGCGAATAAACCAAAAAACCAATTCAGACCAAAAATACCTCGTCATATTCGTCATCAGATTCGTCACGCTGTTTATAGTCCACCACCTCATCACGTTCCATGTAGCCACCACCGTAGCCGGTTCGTTGACCCTGGGTATTCACTTTCGAGGTGTTGCACACATTGCAGACAGTCCTTCGTGCCCAATTTACGTTACCACAACTAGTTAAAATGAAAAGTTAGAAGACTTTGAATAAAATAATTGAGCCCAGCAACATTTATAAATTTCAAGGGAATAAGTAGGTGCTGAGGCTATAAAAACTCTCATCACTCCATAAGTCGGTGAAGAAACAAATGAAGCCTCAATGCAATAGAGAAAGCAGCAAATTAAAAAAACAGGAACCAAAAAGGAATTGAGCGTGTTCGGACTAGCAAATGCTAAGAGCAAAGAAACGAGAGCATCGAGATGTAATAAAAAAAATTAATTCAATGAACAAAAGCCAACCCACAATGAGTGTTCTTTAGACTTGTTATTGGTTCTAAAATAACCAGCGACAAAGGTATATTACAGCAATTGATGCTCCGCTTTAGCTGAGAGATACATTTTAGGAAAAAGGAATGAAATGCAATGGGTTGATCAGTTACCTGCTTTTACCAAGGGACAAAATTTACCGAATATCAAATAAAAGATGAAAGGTTGAGGACTAAGAGGTAAGATATTACAATAGAAAGAAGCATATTTCACTAGTGGATAGGCGAGGTCAACAACTGAAAAATTGTCAAACATATGAAGACAGGGTCACTTTCATGCGCGTACCTTTTGCATTGCCAGTCATCAGGGCTAAATAGTCCTCGACTCTTTTCAGCCAGTTCCTTTCCTATTTCCCTGCCAGAAACGTGAACACTTGATTGATGCTTTTTTGGGCGTCCGCATTTATTACACTTTTCACGACGTGCAAAGTTGACGTTACCACATCTAGAAAAAGGTAAGATGGCAGCGGTAGTACCTCGAATCACTACATATCCAATCGCCTTTAGATGGTGCAAATTTACTCGACATTTACGACCTTTTTCTGTGAAACAAAAACCAACACAATACAAAACGGCAATACTGCTCTGCGATTGGCAGTTAGCCACCCAATCAATCGTGCATATCAAACTGCTTTTTTTTACAACCATATGTCCGTAGTTTTAAATTCAATGTTATGCTCTCATCATAATCAAACTTCGGAACACTTCCAAAAATTTATGTGCATGATTTTTACTACAATATAAATACCTCGTCTTTTAACGAAATTCACAATTGATGAGCAAGGTTTTTGGTCTACAGACATTAAGCCGGTAACTTAAGTTGTATTACAGTTAGTGCACACTGTCCTTCGTAAAAGAATTCTAGATATGTACGTCAAGTATATTTTATTCAATCTGTTTAGGTTGCACACCTTTTTGTCTACTTTTTAAGCGTTTAAAACAGTCACACATAAGGAATTAAAAGAATAATTAAAGGACTGCTCTGACTGATCCAATTTTCAAAGCCAAAATGAAAAAAGAACAAAATTTTACAAAGTTTAACTATTTGAGCAGCCACATTTATTGTCGTTTATAGCTATTAATAAAGGCTTTTAAAAGCCCTCGTATTTAAATGTAATTTATTGGAGAAAGGCTTTAAGCTGACAGTTTGATATTCTTCGGTTCGATTTATTTATTTTAAGGCTACGCTTCAAGCAAACAAAATTGTCGAAATACATTTTTGGGGATGATATCATTTTCTTTATATCCATTCAGGAACATTGAGCCTTATTCTGCGAAACGTCGAATTTATTAGAATAGGGAAATCATATCGGCTCTAGCAATTCAGTTTGTAACTGATTGAAGGACTTGCCTTTGTACCTGGATTTTAATTTCACGCACTGATTATGTCTAATTAAAGTCAAATACCTTCATCGATATCCCAAATACCTTGGTAACACGTGAGAATGCACAAATGTATGCAATATTAGGAGTGTTCGCAAAAATTATCTGATACTGAAAAAGTCTTGATGCAATTAAGTGAACAAAATTATACTCAGTTGAAACAAAAATCTATAGAGCTGATAAGCTATTTTTATCATACTCTTGACAAGATCATTAAATAAGTCTGTGTGGGCCTTTCTAGAATTGATAGGTGGCCTGGCAGATTTAAGGATTTTTGAATTTCCTTCATTCGTTTTTTAACGTTACATTAAGTTTACTTACTAATAGTAACCTACCCATGGACGGGCTGTGATAATTATTTGCAACCCTTACACTCAGCGTATTGGTTTATTTAAAATTCAAATTCATTCAAGAGGTATGGCAACTATTTTACACTCGTCAACATTACCCTTTATTTGAGCATTACATTCTTACACACTCAATAGGCTTTCCCAAGGGGTGTAGACAGGAACCCTAAATTTTTAAGTTTGACCACTGTAAGAAGCATGACATCTTAATTCAAAAATATTTTTTAGCAATGTCCATTTTTCATATTTTATTACCTTCTTCTGGTTCGAATAAATACCCGAAAAGCAAGCGCCAATTAACCTCATTCAGATTGGTACTCTAAGTGCATACTGGGATGTCGAGTTGAAATGAATGACTTTGTTCAGAACGTGGTAAATAGCATTTATATTAACTAAGACGGGCAATGCGTTAGAGCAGTATGGTTTTCCGAAATTTTTGATGCAATGGCGCTTGGTCAGGCGTTACTTCTGCAAAAAGTTCTATAAGTCAAGTCCAGACGATTGTATCAGCTACCTAATAAAAATTTTTATGATCAAGAGGAGTCGTATATTTTGGCATTTATCAAAACCTCGAGTATTGTAGCTATTTCGAACAAACTGAACAATTTTTTAACATTCTATCTTAGATTCTTCTCTGAGAGAGACAACCGCTTCTTCAGTTTAAAAAGCTACTGACTGAAAAATTGAAATATTTTTCTAGCGTATTTTGTGAAGGCAAAGTCATTTTAAATGGATTTGGTCTTACTAAATCATGCTTCATGCTTCAGCCTTATGACGCCACGTACCTTCAGTGCTTTAACATTACTTGCAGAGTAAAAATGAATTAAGACTTCAAGGAATGATGATGTGTGTCTACATTACTAGACCTGCTTGAAATGTTGACAGCTACGCAAACGGGCACAGACTGGTCCCCTTCCCTTAGGTTGAGAAGAACGTGGTGGAAACCTAGCAAGGTCATTTACGCAACCCCCGTTTTTGCCCTGTTCGTGGGGCTTGCAGTGACTTCTGTCTCGCATAATGTAAAATCACTATAGTTACTGAATTGTTGTGATCAAGAATACTGCGTTTGTGTTTCAGCGTACGCGATTTACTATGGCCAAGCCTTAGAGGCATTCTAATACAACATCAACGACACAAATAAACACTGAAGCAATGATTCACTTTTTCTTCGAAAGAGTGGAAATGTTGTCCTGAAATTACAATTCACCTCAAGGACGTGAACAGAAATGGATGCTTTAATACGCAACACATCTACTCGCGTCTCCCGAATACTGCGTTAATTAGCCCCTTTCCCCTTATTCCTCCTAGTTCTTCCCCGAAAGACACTTTCCTAGATCCATCAGCCGGCAAATGATAAATTCCTATTATGCATTTTCGACAATATCCCTTCTACACCACTGAAATGAGTAGTACAAAAACACTGAACAGATATTCCACGCCATCGAAAGCAGAGACTTGGTCCTACAACAGATCAAGCCTACGCCTCCTCCCCGGATGGCTGAGCCCGCATGTTCTCTCAGCCAATCAACGCCGCCAATCACCAGTGCTGCAGCAACTGTTTGTCTACACGCATCGTCTGTTACTATGGCCAATCCCGTTTCGTGCTTAACACGTCCAACCAGCCGCGGACACTCGCGTGTAACAACTGCCAAGACGTTAGACCTCGGTTTCATGTTCCGCACACTAATTTGACGTTGCAAGCAGGCTCCCAAAACTGTTTCAAATCATTATTAGGGATTATACTGTTGTGGGCCCCAGCATGTGGTCTTGAACCACGCCGGGGCCACGGAATTAACCCTGGCACGATTAAACACTTGCCTGATGCCCGCGATGAAGAAAAAGACAGGAGAGGGCGTGGACACAACCGTTTACTCCAGAGCTCAACCAAAACTGGTGTCGTTGTGTCGTGTGTGGGGTTTGCGCGTGTGTATTTATACCTCAGATGTGTAAGTCATACATGCGATAACATCGAGACCTAGGTGTGCGAATACTCCAAGATAAATACTCGTGGTAATGAAGGGGGTGTTGAGGATTCGCTCCGCTGGCGAATTGCTGCGAAAAGGGGAACCCTGCGTAGGAGGTGGAGCCACCGGATTAGGGGTTTGAATAAACAGGAATCACGACAATACTTTAATTGCAATTCAAGGCAGCAACGTCAACACATTTCGGACATCTTGCTTACCACTACCGTAGTGAGCACATCTGTTCTACTGCTAATCCACGTTGGAAAACTTTGCCTGATTTACCGCTAGCAGATTAGAGACGAGGGACTCCACGTAACCCTGTGTTTTTAGCGTGGGGTGTGTGCGTGCGTCGCGGCACCAAATTTAAACCAATTAGGCAAGTTAGCGTTTGAAGGCACCAAGTTCGGGTTAGGGGTTGGATTGCTCACCTAACAACCAACTCGCCACTGTTAAAGGCACACGTTTTCTAATACCCTAAGACCACCTAACGCGGGGTTCTAATAAGGCTTAATGAAACAGTCGTGAAACAAGAAACAACAATGACACAATGCACTCGAAGGCTTCATCTGCTTCCTCAAGTAGTGTTTATTGATAAAATGGACGCAGCGGCCATCACCATCATCGCGTGCGACTAGGCCAGAGAGGCAACAATGAAGGCACTTTAGGGGGAGAGAGGCGGGGGGGGGGGATTTGCGAACTCGCGTGGGAAAAAAACATGCCACGAGTGCAAGAGAAGGCAGTAAATGAGAAGAGAAAAGCG